>JXTC01000014.1:410184-427468 GCA_002914845.1 Trema orientale | reverse complement strand
TCTTGTAACAAGTGAATTGCCACCTCATATGAATTTTACCGATAAACCCTCATAATATTTTATATAGATTTGGAAATCGCCTGAAGTTAAGAAAAGGTATTACAAGACATTCTGCTAAATTTAAGAGTAGCGGTGATGTATTTCATAATACAAGGCCAAAATAATGAGTTTACCTCGTATTCCTCTGAACTCCACTACATGCTCAAATAACTTTCAGATGATTGTACTTTCAAAATTGACATCTAAGATTTAATTCAAAATGAATAAATAACAGAAAAATACAATAATAATTAGCAAGGAAGAGTGTAATAAATAAGCAGTTGCCAGATAATGCAGTAATAATAGAACATCAAATTTACACAAATTTTACAGACAAAAGAGTATCTGAAATAGTACCACAGTTTCTGTCCAAAGTCCAGACACGTGCCATCTCACCCAAACAAAAACTTATATACCAACAATTGTGTACTCCCTTCTTACTCATCCCCAAGACTTTGTTTTTCACCACTAAATGATTTCAATCCAAAACAAAAGTAATAAATAAAAAAAAACAAGAACAAATTTAAATACAATCTCCCAGACTTCTTTGAATCGTCAACAAAATTAAATATCAACCAAAATAAACAAAATAAAAAATAAAACTTTAAACCCTGTGTTTCTCTCTCTTTTTTTTTTCTTTTTTTAAAAGAACAAAGAACCCTGCTATTATTCTCCAAACCGTTGAATGTCTCGGCAATATTAGCTTCCAAATTTGGTAAAACATGCAGGCACTTGCTATTATTTCACAAGTAGCTTATTCAGAAGAGGTTTTGGTCTTGGACCTGTACAAGAGCTTCTTCTTCTTGGAGCTTTGGTTATCAATGGTGAGCACAATCTTGCCTGGTTCACCCACTTTGAAGCTGTTGGAGGTCACTGGCTCCTCCGTCGGGCTAACCTTCCTTGCCTTTTGTACGATTACAGTGTAGTGATCCTCAGCGGTTGGCACGAACTCGGCTCCATAGCTCACATCCCAGCCCAAAACTCTGAGTTCCCAAACCAGAACACCAGTCTGAAAACATAACAATTCTCAATCAGATTACCAATATAAATTGAAACGCACTTGAACTAGAGTGTTGTTAGCTGAAAATGTTGATTTGTATCTTTTTTTCAGTCCAAAATTTTTACCTCGTAGACTGGGATTTCAATGGTGTGTTTGGAGGCTGGTTTTACGGTGACTTCTGTGACAGGGTCAGAAGTGGTGAATTCCTCACCATCTCGGCTCAAGCCTCCATGTTGAACTGGAACCTGTTCAGGAGCTATGTACCTGTAAATGAATCCAAACTCGGTCAATATAATCCCACAACAAGCATATATGAATATAATATACATACTCAATAAAGAGAAAAAGACAGCAATAATAATCGAAATTAACATTTTCAGCTGATCAAATGAAGAATTGGAAAATAAACGAATTTAGACTTTTACTTGAAAAGGGTCTCAGTAGACTTTGATGGGCCAGCATATACAAACTTGCTCTTAGTCCTCTGAGTGAGGAAAGGACTGATCACCCTAATGAAAGGCAAGTACCACCATGGGACATTGATAAACACCTTCACAAATCAAAACCCACAAATCCCATTTAGGATCACGACACAAACGTCATATTCAAATTTCTATTATATATATATATATATATAATACGTGTGTGTGTGTGTGTGGATAAAGAAGGTCAGGGCCTCGGCTTTAAGGATTTTTTTTTTTTTTAAATTTGGTTTACCTGTTTGGCTACGAATTCAGGGTAATTGTCCTGAAGCAGCTGAATGGCCTGACCAGTGATAAGCTCTTTATTGAGGAAGAATCCAGGAGAATTCTTGAGGTCGTTGACTTGGACGATGGTGGAGATGCCAGTGGGATTGAAATCCAACTTTCTGATGCTCTTCTCCAAGAACTGAATCCTCCACTTGATGAACTTTGACCTCTTCTCCTCATCCGCAAAAGTATTCTGATACAATTCCTTGTTCTGGAACTCGCCGAACACGTTGTAGCAGACGGGGTGGCCTTTTTTATCCACTCCGTGAGTGAACACAACCTTCTCCCAATCGCTTCCGAGATCTTCCTCAATCAGAGAATCGATCCCGTACTCCTTCCGCCACTTGACGGTGTTCTTGAGCATGGTGAAGGCGTCCTTCACCTTGTAGTCCCTGGCCCTCAGGAACTTCAAGAGGATCACATCACTCCTCTCGTCGGCTAGGAGCGGAATTCCCCAGATGAAAACCTCCTCAGGCGGAGGCGGCGGAGCAGCGGCCTCGGCTGCTGCTTCTTCTTCCTTCTTCGCCTCCTCGGTGGCGGCCGGGGCAACGGCCTCCCCCTCGGGTTTTGCCGATGAGGTCGCCTCCTCGGCCGGAGCGGAGACGGGGACGACCGACTCTTCGATTGCCTCGACGGTCTTAGCCCCGTCCTCGTCGACAGCAGCCACTTTCTCCACCACCTCAGCTACAACCACCGTCTCCGCCGCCTCAGCCGGCTCAGGAGCCTTCTCTTTCTCCGGTTCAGTCGCTGCCGGTTCGGCCTTCGGCGTCTCTTCGACGGCTTTCTCCTCTGTTTTCTCCTCGGTCTTCTCCTCGGCTTTCTCTTCCTCCTTCTTCTCCTCAGCCTTGGGCGCTTCCGCCACCTCCTTCTTCTTCTCCTCCTCCTTCGGCGCCGGCGGAGGAGGCGGCGGCGGAGCGGTGAACTCGTGCTTGTTGAGAGCCTCTTGGACGAGCTGTTTGAGCTCATCGAGGGCCTTCTTCTGCGACTCCGGAAGCTCACCAACCACGTAGCTCTCTTCCTTGAAAGAAACCGACTGCGCAATCGTCTTCTCCTCCTCGGCCGGCTTGGGCTTCTCAGCCTCCTCGACGACCTCACCGGTCGTAGCAGCGGCAGGCTTCTCCGCCACCTCAGGCTCCGGCTCCGGCACCGGCGCAGGCGAAGCGTCCTTCTCGGTCACGGGTTTCTCCGCCGGGGGAACATCGGGGACCACCGTCACCTCCTCGGTGGAAGGCGCTCCGGCCTCTGCCGCTGGCTTCTGAGCCTCCTCAGTCATGGTTTAGAGAGAGAAAGTGGGCTTCTAGATAGAGAGAGGGGGGGGGACAAAAGAGAGAGAAGGTGTTGTTGTGAATTGTGATTGATTCTGTGAGAGGGAGAGAGAGAGAGAGAGATTGAGAATGAGATGGAGAGATTGAGATGGAGATGGATGAGAGAGAGGGAGAGAGAGAGAGAGAGAAGAAGGGCTTAAAAGGAGGGATTGAAGAGGTGGAGGTTGAGGGTTTGGAGAAAATGGAGGCGATTGTTGTTGTTGTCTATGGCAATAACCAGTCTGTCAGACAAGTTTGCCAGCTAGTACACCACTTCGTTGATGGACCCCACCCCACTTCTACACTAAAAACCCCTCTCTCTTCTCCCTCTCTCTCTCTCTCTCCATCTTTAGAAATCTTTCCCCCATTTTCTCAACAACATCATTCCCCTCTTCTTTCTTTTCTGTTTTTTCTTTTTCAATTCTTTTTCCTATAACGGGTCTGAAATTATTGGGGTCATTTCCTTTATTAGATATAAATATGATTACTAATCAGTTAATTTTTTTTTCCAAGCAAAAAAAAAAATCAGTTAAATTTTTTGGTAATTTTTAGGTATTGTGAATAATTTTTGGTCATTTTTAAGGAAATATTATGCCAGTGAAAAAAAAAAGAACATACTGTACCAATAATAAATATTTTTAAACGTTTCAATTTTTTTTTTCAATTCCCATTGATTTTTCTATTGTAATTAATTTCCATTAATAGTACGTATTGTTTTTTTAAAAAAATTATTATTATTTATTTTTTTTAACGAAGAAAAAGACTTTCTATTATGAACGTTTTTGTTGTTTTTGTTGTGTAAAAATAACCCATTCGGGGTGTTTTAAGAAAAATGAAGTAACGTAAAAAGAAATGGTCAAATTCGTTTGTCTGTCTTTGGCTCTCTTTAAAAAATGATACTGATTTTTGAATAATTCATCGGGTCGATCTAGAAAGTTAAAACAATTTCTGTATCCTCTACAACGTTCACGCATGAAATGACGTAATAAAAAGAGAAAAAAACATGAACAAATGTCTTTACATTATGTTGTACATTACATAGACGACAATGAGCCCTGGAGTGAATTCAATAAGAATAGAAAATCAAGAATCGCGAAAACCACGAGCTGGTGCATATTTGAACAAGGTTAAAATTGACTTTGTGCCATTAGATGATGTACTTGCCTAATCTTGGCACTTAATAATATTTTTTTTCGACCATTTGTTTCCTGATGGATTAGGAATTAGGAAACTCTAATTACTCTCAACTGTTAAGAAGGGCTATCAACATGAGATAAATGTACTTTCTCGACGATATAGTTAAATACACTATAGCCGCTAGCGAAAACATTAAACCCGACGAGTAAATTAAAAAGAAAAAAAAAAAGGAAAACTAATATAGGGGCTAACTTTGTTTTTTCATTTTTTCTTCACTTTTTTCTTTTTCTTTTTTTTTTCCCTATAAAGAGTTTTTTTTTTTTTTTTTTAAGTTATGAAATTTTAATAGACGATGATAAAATAACAGTAAATATTTAATATTGAAGTATTTACCATATTTACAACTCAATTCTTGGAAACTATATCTTCAACAAAGAAAACTTTGTTTCATTAGAAAATGACCTTCCAATTAGAGTTATTTTTTTCCTTAACACTATATTTCAAGGATTTTTTGTTTTTGAAGAACTATATTTCAAGGATTGGACTTTAGGAGAAAGTCTATAATATAAGCTAAAAGCACGGCCTCTGGATAAGGATTCCAATAATGTGACAATTTTAACTTTCTTCATTCTTACGACTTATCAAGGCCCTTATCTAATAACGTATAAGAATGGCTAAACAAAAATAATGGTCAAATTAATAGATCTCGCGGTTTAGTAGTAGACTAGTCACTTGAGAGAAGTCCCAAGTATTCAAAAATCAAAACAAGGGGCCACAAAAGCCACACCACAAAAAATAAATGAATTATAAATGAAGAAGATAACCCTAATAGATATTTTTAGAAACCGCTAGGCACGTAAGTGATATCATGGCAAAGCTGAAAAATATTTGTTTTACTATTGGGATAGTTGATTTACATAAATTATCCCCTTTAATTTTTATAAATAACAACGACAAAAAAGATTAATAAATTAGTACAAATTTTGTTCTTCTATTTAATTTGGTAAAAATCCAGTATTCTTTTTTAAATAACCGAGATATAAGTATAATTAATTTACTAGAAAAGGAAAAGAAATTTAGAATATATTGTACAAGACTTTCTTTCACAATTCTTTTATTCTATTTCTTTTTCTGTCTTATATTTATATCTTGGTTACAAATTCAAATGAAAAGGTAATTTTATTATATTTTGTATAAATTTCTTAATCCCAAATATGCTTTTGCTATTTAGGAAAACGATTGTAATTATTCCTTTAATATTTTCCCCCAGAACGACCAAATATACATGGATTTTATTTATTGTTCGATCTTCGACGGCTCGGCCCGATACAACGAAGATCACAACTCTACGTAGCTGTCAAGAAGAATAAAATCACAGTAGCCCCTCATTTGATACCACGACAGGTGCCGAGATAGTACGATCCTGGATTACCCTCGCCGACACGTGTCAAGACGTAAGTGGGCTTTCCTCGAACAGGCTGTCAAATGATCAAAAGTCGTTTTTTCTCTTTTTTGTTTTTTTTAAGGCCAAAAAAGAAACTTTGACAACATCGTTCCTTTTAAGGAAAAGAAAAAAAAAAAGGCCGGCCGTAACGGAAGAAATTAACGCCTGCAATCAGGACGAGGAGAGGGGCCATTTTTGTCTTTTCCGTAATTGTGGGACCCGCATAAGCTCAAACGTTATTCTTTTCTTGCTCCCTCTCCCCTGTAAAGGCTGGTGGCTGGGTTTTCTTTGCTGTCCCTCTCTTTCTATTTGAATTTTTAATTTTTTAAATTTGGAAATTGGAAAAAAAAATAAAAATAAATAAAAGTGGTAAAGCAAAACATAATTGGTTGGGTTTAGGCTTTTCAGCTAGAAATTTAGATTAAAAAATGAAAAATAAGAAATGAAAAAACAAGAGGTTACGTGCTGGGAGCAATTTGTCTGGATTGGGGACCAGTCATCTCACTTGGGAGAAATTAAAAATTTTAAAACAAAAATAAATATAAAAAAAATCTTCTCATGCGGCTGATTGCATAGAGCTTTGGATTTTTGTGTTATAAAATAAAATCAATAAATAATAATTTTTTTTAACATTTTTTAATGGGGGAATGCAGCAATGCATTGTGACGGCCGCAGTGTGCCAGACATTCTGTTGAAGCGCTGGCACTTGGATGGTTTGGCGCTTCCACATATATATACAGTGAGTTTTTGGCATGATTAGTCCTGAATTTTTCGATGGTTTGCAATGTATCTCCTGAATTTTTTTTTTTAGCAATTAGGATCCTGAATTTAGAATTTTTAACATAATTGACCCCTGAATTTTTCGTAGATTTGCAATGTATCCCCTGAACTTTTTTTTTGGCAATTAAGACCCTGAATTTAGGGTTTTTGGCATGATTAGTCTCTGAATTTTTCGCTGATTTGCAATATATCCCCTGAGTTATATGCAAATTTTTAAACAATTAAAAAATAAATTACAAATCAATGAAAAATTCAGAGGCTAATTATGCCAAAAACTCTAAATTCAGGGTCCTAATTGCTAAAAATAAAAATTCAGGGGATATATTACCAAAAATTCTAAATTTAGGGTCCAAATTGCTAAAAAAAAAAATTTAAAGGATACATTACAAATCATCGAAAAATTCAGGACTAATTATGCCAAAAACCCATATACAGTTGCTTGCATTTGAAAGGTGTCATCATCATCATCTTCTGAAACTCATCTTATCTGTAATATATAATGTGGAAACTCCGATATGGCCTTTTAAGAATATATAATATACATCATCAATATTCTATGGGCTTTTAACAAATAACATTACTTATTTGGGGCTAGCGAAAAGGCCGAAGTTTGAGGCCCACTCAAGGAAGGTAGTTTTTCTAAAGGTCTTATGGCAAATTGGCCGGGTTTTGGGCACAAATTAAGTAAATGTCTGATTTTCAAATGTTACTACAAAATAACCAGTATATAGACCAAGTGTAAACTATAATGCACCTAATTTGAGCAAGAATATAAATAAATATACTAAATATAAAAATACATATATTCGGTATTTTAGCTGCAAATGGTAAAAATACATATAATTGGTCATTTAGCTATAAAAATAAAAAAAAAATGAACATTTATTTGAGTGAAGTGTAAAAAAATGACACACACTCTAATTTCTCAAATATTTAATAGTAATTAGAAATGCTTATATATATATTAATATACAAATTGATACATGTATACCTAATATACTGAAAATAAAAAACCAATATGAACGACTATTTAGCTATCTATTTAAAAATAAAAATACATCTTTTATTAAAATGGTGTAAAAAAAATCATTTGTCACAATTACTCTACTCTCACATGCATAGACCACCATATGCCAAATTTTGGGATTTAAGTTTGATTTATTTTGTAATTTTTAAATAATAAGAATAACATATCTTACTGTAGGGCTTTTAGCAAAATGACCAAATTTTGAGTTTCTTTTAAGTGAAAATCCGTTCTTCAAATGTTGTAGTAAAATGATTTGTATACCTAGCATAAAAAATTAATAGCCCTATTTAGGGGTCAGAGTGATATCATACTATTTTAAACATATTCAAGATGATCCGCATTAATTTCGGTTTTTAGAAAATGAATATAGCATCCCAGTAAAAATTTTTTCAACTACTCTAAGATCCAATCGGCAATGGTGCACATTAGATAACTTATTTTAGCTGGATGTTAAACCCATATAGGGCTTAAGGTTGGTTTTTTCTAAAGTTTTCAACTAATATAATGCAATCCGCAAGTGTGCATACTAGATAAGTTATTTTAGCTAGATGTTAAACCCATAGAGGGCTTAACGTTGGTTTTTATTTATTTTTTTATTTTTATTTTTTTTGGGTATTAGTCTTTTTTTAACATGTAAAAAAAGTTAAGAAAAGGAGAGAGAATTAAATATATTGCCCTTTTCATAATTTGGGACACTGCTAATCATTTTTGTATTTTAAATAGATGAAATGATTCGGGGTCTTCTTTGGTATTAGCTAATTCCTAGTTAGTAAAGTAGTAATCTAGCTAGTTGAGTAAAATGTATTAGAAAACTCTAGACTTTAAAATATACTCAATAGAAATTTTAAAAGCAAAAATTATAAATAATACAATCACTTTTTATGCATGTAAAATTATGTATGGATCGGTTAATTTTATATCAAAAGTGCAACTAATCCACTGAAGTGCAGATTTTGAAAATATTAGTCAAATCCAATTTGCATATATAATCGATTGTCTGCACTTTAAAGATTGGATTCGATGGAGTTGATCAGTTTCTTTTTCCAGTTTTGAATTTGTAACATAAGATATACAAGCAATTGATTCATAAGTACATTAAAAAATAAAAATAAAAATCAATACCATTATTGTATTATTGAGAAAAAGTTTACAAGTTTAATATTCTTCACATTAAACTACAACTGAGGCATATGATCAATTATTCTACTTGTTAATGTCTAGAAAATAACATAATTTTTATCCTGGTATATTAATTAATGACTTCAAATCCGTCATTAACAAAATAGAAAGAAATATGAAAAAACAACTCAGTTCATTAAAAACAAGAATATTTGTGGTGGATGGCCGCTTTTGAGTGTGCATTAGTAAATGGCCGTGTTTTTGATTTAATAGTGAAATGGCCGTTTTCTAAAACTTAGTAATTTGTTTTTCGTTTTTGCCTTATTTACATTTTTTTCTATATTTTTTCCTGACCAATTTCCTTTTCTCTCCTCGGAACAAAGTTCTTTGTCATTGATTTTGGGTATTAGAGCTAGTTTATGATTAAATCTCATGGTCCTTCCACTCTTCGGCGAGTGAGAAATGATTTTTCCCCGGTGAGCTAGGAGTCCTTTTGCTCTGTCTTTTGGCACGTTTGTTCTCTCTCTTTATCAAGCGCTTTGACTCTATCTACTATTTGCCATGATAGTTTTCTGTTTTAGTCTCTGAAATCAGGGTCTAGGTTTTAGAAAGATTCAAGCTAATTTACCTTTCATATTTTTCTTTTGTTTACTGTTTGATTTAGGTTTTGAGAAAGATTTAGGGTTTGTAAATCATATTTGGTAGCATTGTTTTTTGTTGTAATTTCTTTTCATTTGTTTAGAACTCAGGTTTATTGCCATTTTAGGTAATTTGTTCATTAGCTTCGATTTTTTTTTTTTCAAGCATAGTTTTATTTGTTTGTATATATATGGAAAAATTTGGTTGAGAATTGTTGTCTCTTTTTTTTCAGAGGTATGCTCTTGAGAATGCAACTGGATATTTGATTGTGTTCATTATTCTTCCTTCTAAGTTGAAGGAGGTTGAAGTTATTCTTCTAAGTAATTAAATCAATTTGCTTTTATGCATTTTAATTTAGAATGTATTACGTACATTGAATTGCACGAACTTCGTTAATAATTAGATTTTGAGACTAAAATATTTGGTATTTAAGATTTCGATTTTTGATGTATCAAGTTTTATTCGGTATGTCCGTTCTTTTTCGTTTAATTTTTTTTTTTATCATAGTATATTTGTTTTCAATGTATAAATTTGATATATCATTTGAATTACTAGTTTGATGTTGTTACTGTTGCAATGTACAACCATCTCAGAGAATAGATGTTTATTGCCTTTTTGATTTATTTCCGTTTATAGCTGATATCTATTTCTATTTTTATGGATAGAGATATTTGCACTGATTTTAGAAGATATTATAATTAGCTGTTTCAATGCTTCCCGCGTTTTCTTTGTAAACCACATCTCTATAAGAGATGGTCATCCTCATTGTACAGAGTATTATTGGCTGAATGATAATAACCTAAAATTATCATGGTACCAGAACTGATCTCTAAGCCCTAAAAATAAAATAAAATAAAATAAAATAAAATTGTGACAACTTTGGACACTAGTGTAGCAACAGAAGCAATATATATATATATGTATATAGGTCGCCAATCTAGTAGGTATTTTTTTTTAGCCGTTGGATCATCATCTAATGGTGATCCAATAACTATAATGAGATGTATGAAAATACGTGCATTATTAATGCTATTTCTCTCTCCTACTTTTTATAATAATAAAAATGTACATGAAAAATTTTCATTGGCCAAATTGATACCTATGCATAGTGCCCATATATATATATATATATTTCTGATTTGTCCCTAACTGCTCCTATTCCTTCTCTCGCAAGTAGTAATTTCGATAACTCCCTTACTCAGATTACCATTCATAAATTGAATGGCAAAACTTTTGTCCAACGATCATAATCTATTATGATCTATATACGCGCCCGATGCATAGGCAAGTACGGATACCTCATTGGCACCATCAAAACACCAAAGGAGGAGGATGTTTCCGCCTGTGCATGCAATCTGGGACTCAGAAAACATGTTATTGATTTCCTGGCTATACTGAACATAATGGAGCATGATGTTAATCAGACCTTTCTCTTCCACACAACTACTATAAATCTCCCTGTTCCGGTGCCTCTAACTTTTCGGATTGCAGATGGATCACTTGCTAATCCTGCAAGAACTGGTTCAGTGTCTTTCTTCTTCTCTCACGCTAAATTTAGTCTTATATGTTCCACGAGTTTTGCGTAATCTTAACTTGGGTTGCAAGTTGACCAAGGATCTTAATTGTTTGGCTAAATTTTCTACATCTTGTTGTGAGTTTCAGGATCTTTCTTCCGGGGGGGACGATTGGAAATATTTTAAAGAAAGGGATAGACTCTATTACTTTGCTGAACCGTACCTAAAAGATGGACAAGTTTTGCGAATTAATTGATTGTAATTCTACTTCCATTTTGCGAGAAAACAATATAATGTTATGGCATTGCAGACTAGGCCACCCTAATTTCTCATATTTGAAAATAGTATTTGCTGATTTGTTTCATAATAAAGATCCGGTTCAATTTCATTGTGATTTTTGTGAGTTACTGGCTAAACATAAGCAAATTAAGTACTTAGTTTTCTCAACTTTATCATGCTTCTAAACCATTTCCGCTTATAATTATTCTTAGTGATATTTAGGGGCCGTCTGGGTTACAAACTTTGCTGGGACAAAGTGGTTTGTGTCTTTCATTGATGATCATACTAGTGCAAGTTGGGTCTACCTCCTAAAGGAAAAATCGGAAACCGAAAAAAGGGCTTAAGGGTTTTCATAAAATGGTCCAAACTTAATTCCAACTATCCATTCAAGTTTTACGTACTGAAAATGGGAGGAAATACTTCAACAATATTCTTGAGGAATATCTTACACAAAATGATATTTTTCACTAAAGCTCATGTATCAATACCCCCAACAAAATCGAGTCTCTGAAAGAAAAATAGACGTCCACTTGAAGTAGTGCCCTAATGTTTATTACCAATGTTTCTAAACCTTTTGGAGAGATGTTGTTCTTATTGCTGCTCATTTAATCAATAGAATCCTACCTGTGTTCTCAACTACAAAACACCCCTTGCAACCTTTCTCCAATCCTATCCAGAAACCATAATTTGCAATGCACTTCCACTTAAAGTTTTTGGAGTATGTACGGCTTTTGCCCATGACCATAACCAAGAATGTAGTAAACTTGACCCCCGGCCCGCTCCATCAAATGTATTTATCTAATATTAATCAGCAACTAAGAAAGGTTACAAATGTTACAATCCTCAAACCTGAAAGTTTTATATTTCTGTGGATGTTGATTTACTGAAGATAAACCTTTTTATAGCCAACATTCACTTCACGGGGAGACATACAGCAATGAATGAAGCTCATTTCTGGGAAACTACGTTAACTAGCCAACTTGTTATCCCACTTCCAGCATACTAGCCAACTCTACTTTGCGTTTAACTGATGATAACTCAGTGAAAGTGGGAGAATTATAATCAGTCATTACTTGAACTTTGTGTCTGTTCCGGAAGGAAAGTGAAGCAAGCCGTAGATCACAACTTCACTCTACATGACCATCAGTTTGAAACGGAGGAAGAAAACCAGTTGCTTATTTCAGGTAATGAAAATTCTCTATCTCAAGATGATGATTTAGACATTCCCGTCACTCTTAGAAAGGGGAATAGATCTGGTACTTTGCGTCCTATCTCACATTAGGTCCCATATAACGAGTTGTCGCTTTCATATCATGCTTTTACAACTAATCTGTCACATGTAGGAAGTCCAAAAAATACCCATGAATCTCTATATACAGGTGCTAGATTGGACATCCGCAGTTAAAGAGGAAATTCAGACATTAGGAAAAAAAAATGACACTTGGGAAACTGCCCATTTACCAAGAGAGAAAATTCCAATAGGTTGCAAATAGGTATTTACTATCAAGTGCAAGTATGATGGATCAATTAAAAGGTATAAAATAAGACTAGTGGCTAAAGAGTTCACCCAAAAATTTGGCATTATTGACTATCAAGAAATATTTGCGCTAGTTGCCAAGTTAAACACTGTTCATATTCTCTTATCTCTTTCAGGTAACTTAGATTGGCCTTTGAATACTTGATGCTAAGAATGCCTTTCTCAATGGAGACCTCGAAGAAGAAATCTACATAGATGTGCCTCTAAGTTTTGAGAAACTATTTGATTCTAAAAAGCTTTGCAGATTCAGATTTAGTAGCTCTTAGAGCTTGGTTTGAAAAATTCACAAAGTTAGTGAAATGTGACAGATACTTCCAAGCTTGGTCTAGGAGTTCTCATTGGTTGGAATCCAACCTATTTTGGCTATATTCTATCCAATCTAATTTACCTCTATAAACCTGTCTCCAATCCAATTGGTAATTAGATTGGATTGATTTTCTAATCAGGTTGTAGGTTAATTATTTTTGACTTTTTCCTAATATATTTCAAACTTAAAAACAAAACTTCGTATAATATAATATAACTCTTGGTATCTAAACTCTTGGTTTTTTCCAATATATTTCTATGAAAAGCCGGTAAATTATGAGAGAAAGAGAGGAGTATACTACTTAGTTGGGTTAGACTTTTTATTTATCTAGTGGAGTAATATCTAGATTAAGAGATACACAAGCTCAGTTTTGATTGAGTAGTTCGGTTGGGGGATTAGAGTTTTTATTTATCTAGGGGAGTAAGATCAGTTTTAATTAGATTTTTTATAATGAAATCCACTAACTGAACCACTTAAATTAAAATCCAAAATTTTAAATGCAATCCACTCCAACTATAATTTGACATCCATTTTTGGTAACTGGATTGGATTGGATTGGATTGGTCCATTTAATCAATTTAGTTTAGATTTTGAGCACCCATAGCTCAGTCAGATCACATCTTCAAGCACTCAACCAATGGAAAAATGACTTTTCTTATTGTCTATAGAGAAGACATAATTCTCATAGGTGATAATGTTGAGGCTTGAAACTGATTAAAATACCGTTCCTTTTAATCATAAACTTGGAAAATCTGAATAAGTAACTCCAGTTGAGACTTGAGAAAGATAGGTATCCAAGAGTACTCGTTGGGAAGCTTATTTACTTATTCATACTCATCCAGATCGTGCTTTTATTGCTATTATTGTGAGTCAATTTATGTATTCTCAAAGAACACATGAAGGTCGCTCATAGAATTATGAAGTATCTCAAGGGATCTCTAGAGAAAGGCTTATTTTTTTTGAAAAGCACGATCAAAGAGGAATTAGAGTCTTACAGATGCTAATTGGGCTGTTTCGATTACTGATCGAAAAGATCTATTTTAGATTATTGCTTATATGTATAGAGTAATCTAGTCATATGGCGAAGTAAGAAACAAAGTACAGTGCCTCAAAGTAGTGTTGAGATAAAGTTCAGAGTTGTTGCACAAGGAATCTGTAAGTTTTATGGATTAAAACGTGACTACAAGAATTAAGATTACGTCAGAGTTTCCTATGGGATTGTTTTGTGATAACAAAATTGCCATTAGTATTTGCTCATGACCCAATTCATGATTGTGACCATATAAAGCATGTTGAAATGGATTGTCACTTTATTAAAAAAATGGTTGAAGATGCCTCATTTGCATGGTTTATGTTCCTTCACGAAGTCATAGTTGCTGGTATGCGTACAAAGTGACTTCTATTTTGATAAAATGGTAGAAAAGCTAGGTATAATTAATATATATGCGCTAACTTGCGAGGGGAGTGTTGCAGTGTATAATTGTGCTAGTAATATATATTTATTAACTTTTTTTATTTATTTCTGTTAATATATAGCTAATGTTTATTTCTGTTTTTAGGGAAAGATTTCTGCACCGATTTTAGGAGATTATAGTAGTAGCTAATGTAACGCTTTATGCGTTTTCTTTATAAAACCTTATCTCTATAAGAGATGATCCTTGGATATAGTTCGTAGATTTAACCTAGTTATAACTACATCTCCTCCTAATATAGAAAGTCCCGATCGAGTTTGAACCCCTACTCCTCAAATTTAATAATAATAATAAAAAAAAAGGGATATGGTCCTTGTACTGGATTTGACTATGAATGATTAATATCACTAAAATTATCTGTTACAATCAACTAGAAGTCTAGGGGTTCAACCGGTAGTCATTGATGTTGTTACAACCAACTCATTTCTTCAAGGTAAACCATTTGTTTTGAAATTTTGCTCAACTTAGTATATTATCTGATATTTTAGGTTTCATAAACCTTTTTTTTTAAGTTTATTAACTGAAATACCTGGGTCGTAGATCAATTTTTAGTTTTTCTTCTGGATCTGCTTTTATTTAGGTAGATTAGATGTCGATTATTATATATCTATCTTCTATTGAGTAAATAAATGAATTCCAACTTTACCCATAATTTTTTTTTTTTGTTTTTAATAAGTCAAGTGATAAATTTTTAATTTTACATTAGTCAGTATGAGTTTTTCCATATACCAAATAGAGGATTATATTTACACCCTAAGTGACATAAAGGCACCTTTATCTCAACTTATTCTATTAAAATATTTTTTAAAAAATTGTATTTTCAGTATAAGCACTCCTTAAAATAGGTATCTTATTATTCACCTCATTAATTTTGATCACTTATCAATTTTAGCACCCACATTGATTCTAGAAATTAAATGACAAGCAATTTTGGAATAATATATGCAACTTTTTCCATCATGGGATTGGAACAATTCAGCCTCTGTTTATAATTTCATACAAGACTGTTTTTGTACATTTATTACTAAATGGGGGTAATAAAATAAAAAAAGCGTGGAAGTAGAACACCCTTAACTTACTTTACTCTAACATATCACTCGGGTTTACTTTAAAAAACGTGCAACTTTTACGCTGATAGTTTACACACACAAAAGCTAATTTCTAGAAATTGTAGGAATCTTTCTCCAAAAGGTCATGGGTTGATATATCTTATTCTTTTTTTGGACAAGCCATGATTGAGGGTTGTCATAAGAAATGAGGTGTTATTACTGTAGTAGTACTCCTTGGTGACAGGAAAGGTCCAACTAACAACAACAATATATAGTCATTATTATACAAATCCAACACATATTTCGTGTAAAATAGTATAGCTTGCAAGTATACATTGTGGCAAAATAGAACAAAAGTATATATTTAAAAATAAAAAGGTATATTTCACGTTCTATCCTCGAATCCAATTGGGATCTCTAATTCTATAGTTTTAAACAAAATGTTATAAGGATCCAGCTGGAAAAATACCATTTGCATTTGTATATAAGCTTCTTTCCAAGCAAAGTGTTGCCTTGTAGTTGTGGACCTTAATACAAAATAAACGGTCAACATGAAACATAACGTTGCCAGCAGCTCAATTTGAATAAGAGTTTGCTTAAAGACAACGCCAATGGCATTTAAAATTCAACAAACACTAATTATTTTCATTGCTGTTGGAGAAAACACTGGAAAGTGTACGATTTATGGACTTTATTAAAAGGTATTCTTTGATTTGATTTTCTCGTAAAGAATTTTTATTGCATTAATATGATTTTTGTTCAGACAAATCAAGTCGCAAGCGATTATGACAGAATTAGGTTAGATATAAATAGAAATATTGCAAGTGACAGAAGGATTCCAAATGAACAATTATTAGAGATTACTATTAGAGGATCCAAAAGTTAAATTTAAGATTAGAATCTTACCAAACTATTCGTGTTGATTCTTGATTTTTCTTTGTCATACATGTTATATATGAATATGGGATTGCAAAACACCAATCACAACCCTAGATCATTCATGTAAAACTGATAGGTAGGGATTCATTGAGTATACTTGAGTCCATGATTAATACCGTAGTCTGGACGATGAACCGAAAGCGGAAGCACAAGAAATTAATTGTAATTGCTAGAGGGTTTAGTCTTCTGTAGTCTAAAGCCTAATGTTACTCAGATGGAGTTTTCTATAACTGATGGTGGGTTACAGAGAATTGAGCGTACGTATTATTTGGCTACAGGGACCATAACCCTAATAGATTTTTTAAATAATTCCCTGTTGGGTATCCATCAAACCCTAACTGGGTGACTAACAGGGTATCCACATTGATATCCATGCCCAGTTGGATATCCTGACCCAGCCCTAATTAAATCACTTATTGGGTCTGCTTAAGAATAATATGGCCCAATACAATTGTCTAAAATATGTGGCCCACTATAGGAAATAGAATTTCCTAACATTCTCCCACTTGGGTCACATATGAACCAAATACAATTGTATTGCAAAACTGAAGTATGGCCATGAAATTGCCATATTATTCCCGAATATCCCTGAAGTTGCAATCCCGTTCATCAGACATATCAGCACGAAACCAAAGCGCTCATCGTTGCACTTATTTGAATGGTAACTAGAACCCTCAATGATCACCGTACTAATACACCCGAAAGACACAAATCGAGTATGGAATGTGACATGGAAATTACACGCAATGTGATTTACCGTGTCCATTTCCAACTGGTCTACCCGAAACTTTATTGAGATCGACTGTAGACTTTCCCCTTTAGTGCATTACTGCAAACTTTATTGTCAACTACAATGGGAAAGCTAGAAAATATGAAATGCATCATATAGTATATAATGAACAGAGTCTATAATAAAAACCATCATCAATAACCAAAGTACTGCAGTAAA
>JXTC01000014.1:395012-406713 GCA_002914845.1 Trema orientale | reverse complement strand
GACGGTAAATCCTGTCAACCAACAAACCTTCCTTTGGGCCGATTTATTGCTCACATGGAAACCAAACAACCGTCACATACTCATTATCACAGGTGTGTTTGTTGTCATGCCAAATAACCACCTTCCTTTGAGCCGATAGTTATCCGCATTAACAATAAACCTACAATATCTTTATACATTAGACTAAACAAAACTACACAACAGAGGTTACTTTGGCAACATGTTGCTTTATCATGTTTAATCTAATATACAAGATAAATGGTGCAATGAAAATCATCCGAAATGCCCAAGCAAATAAAGTTTTCACAAGCATGAACCAAAATTAATTGAGTTTATGAAATTTATCAACTCTTAAAACCAAACAAGAGTTTTCAACGGATAAATTTGGGTCTAACTTTAGTGAATTTGAGGTAATGAACTTAATTTGTCAAGTTTTGGATTGGAACTCCTCGAATTAGGTCAAAACCGACTCAATTCTATCCAAAACGGGACCCAAAATCTCAAATTAGATCAAAAAAGATCTATAGTGGCAGCAGGGGTGGCGCTGAGCGCCCTGAAGTGGCGCTGTGCACCAGAGCGGCGCTGTGCACCAGAGCGGCGCTGCAATGCCGTGAATTGGCGCTGAGGCGCCACCTTTCGGGTTGTGGCGCTGCGGCGCCACGGCCTACAAAAAAAATTTTTTTTTTTTTTATAAATTTACCCGAAAAACCTAAGGCTAAAAAAAAAAAAAAAACTTCAATCCGTGATTATTAGCCTCTAATCACATACCTTATGACCCAAAACTCAATTTTTAACCCTCATAGCGTCAAATACTCAATAAATCATGTAAAATTACAAATCATGCATATATAATCTAAACCCTAGAAAAGCAAATAGGCATAGATTTTGAAAACTACAGACATGCATGAAAACCTAATCAATTTTAACATGAAATCCCACTCTGATACCACTTGTTATATATGAATATAGGATTGCAAAACACCAATCACAACCCTAGATCATTCATGTAAAACTGATAGGTAAGGATTCATTGAGTATACCTGAGTCCATGATTAATACCGTAGTCTGGACGATGAACTAAAAGCGGAAGCACAAGAAATTGACTGTAATTGCTAGAGGGTTTAGTCGTCTGTAGCCTAAAGCCTAATGTTACTTAGATGGAGTTCTCTGTAACTGATGGTGGGTTACAGAGAATTGAGCGTACGTATTATTTGGCTACAGGGACCATAACCCTAATAGATTTTTTAAATAGTTCCATGTTGGGTATTCATCAAACCTTAACTGGGTGACTAACAGGGTATCCACATTGGTATCCATACCCAGTTGGATATCCTGACCCAGCCCTAATTAAATCGCTTATTGGGTCTGCTTAAGAATAATATAGCCCAATACAATTGTCCAAAATATGTGGCCCACTATAGGAAATAGAATTTCCTAACAACATTTTTAATTATTGTTTTATATGAGATAAGTGACTCGGATATAAGATTGATATGTTATAGATAGTAAAGAACATGGTGAAACGTAGGTATACGTAGGATGTGTAAAAGTTTAATCTTGAAACTTCATGCATGAACATTTTTATTTTTATTTTTTTTGGGGAAAAGGGATATGCATGGTACAGTTTTTTAATATTATACATATATCTTTATATATATGAGCATAATCTAGTAGTTTTTTTTTTTTTTTTTACCTATCGATTTTTTTTTTAGCTATTGGATTATTATCTAATGGCTACCATAATTTAAGAAGCTAAAAAATAATAATGATAAATATACATTATTTAGTAGTTTTCTCTTTTTACCTTTTACGCTTGTGTGATTTTAGTTAGGTAAAATAATACCTATATATAAGTTAAAAAAATATCTGCTGGATTGGTATCTATATATATATATATATATATATTAATTTCTTCAATTTTCAACATATGCCAATTTTTTTCACCTCCATTTAACAAGACGGAAAAGGAAATCTCAGGTTTGCTTCAACGAGAGGAGTTTTATTAGAAATAGTGCTCCAAAGCGGATATTGGCTTTTGTTTTGGGATAAAAATATTAAATATTTTCATGCTAAGCCTTAAAATAGGCGCTAGAAATATGAGATATAGATTCTTTTTTTTATGAGAAAATACGGGAGGAAGTAGGTGATCAACGTGGTATCTCTTTTTGGATGTTACCATAGGAGCTTTCGACACCACTAATAAAAATGTTTGATGAGGGTCCTTCAGGCGGGCCTTACTCTATTGAGTGATGGAGTGCGTTATCCTAATCCTATCAAATGTTGCTAGTAATAAGAATTGTATGGGGTGTGGTTCTAGGTACTCTACATCGGGTGCTAGGCTGGTAAGAAATAAGTTTTCACATTCAAAATCCCAATCGAATTACAATGGGATTATCAAGCACTCAAACCCGTGACCACGATCTTATATAGACCAAGCTTTACCACTAGACCACCTCACTTAGTGGTATATGAGATCCATCGATTGAATGATGATTTGGGTGCATGGATAGGGAAGGAGAGTAGGGTGATTAGAGTTATTGAGAATTACTTATAAAAAAAACTTTTCAAAGCTCTTTCCTAGTGATTTGGCCTCAACAACTGCTACGTATGGTATTTCTTCTTTTAAGTCTAATGATCATGCTTGGCTTTTGGAGGAACCCTTCTCCGCTAAGGAGGTTTTTAATGGGCTATGTGATATGGGACCAATAAAAGCTCCAGTCTCTTGATGGTTTTTATGTGGTGTTCTTCCAAAATCCTTGGCATATTGTGGGACATAAAATCTCTCAGGCATGTCTCAGTGTTCTTAATGATAGGCATCTATCAAAGCTATTAATTCTAATAATATATTGATTCCAAAGAAAATCCATCTTAAAGTACTTCTTGTGTTAAGACCGATAAGTCATTGTGATATGTCGTATAAGCTAGTGACGAAGAACATTGCAAAAATTAATAGACCTAAAAGGTGGTTGCGTGCTTCTCATTTCTTCATATCAAAGTGGTTTCTTCACTGGACGTTAGATCATGAACAATGTTATCCCTGAAGTTTTACATTCTATGAGTAAGAAATACAATGGAAAAGAAAAAGGTTTTATGCTCTTAACCTTGATATGATCGTAAAGCGTACAATAGTGTGGAATGGGTCTTTACTAGTAGCAAGGTTTTCCAATGTGGGTTTTTCCATTATTTGGTTTCCCTCTCAATATCGAATGTATTTCAGCATTCCAATTTGCCTACTGTATTAATGGCATCCCTAGTGGGAGAGACTTAATTTGTTACCATTTTTTTTTCCCTGCAGAGGTTCTCTTGTCTCTGATTAGGAGTGCAGAATTGGATGGCTCTCTGATGGGTATGCAATGCTTCCATCATGGCCCCAGAATTAGTCATCTATTCTTTGTAGTGATTCCAACCAATATATAGCATTATCTTACAATAAATAGGGATTGTATTTGTCACGACCCAAACCCAAGCCAGTGGCAGAAGAGTAATTTTATAAGTTATAAATTAATAAATTTATTTTTACAAAATAGTGAAATAGTTTAATTTTTATAAATTCTAGAAAATGACAATTACCAGAAAAAAAAACGTCAATCTTAGAAAAACTCACAGAATCATTTACAAGTTAAATTTTACACTTTTAAAATCACACATTAAGTATGATGCTACAAAGGTCAAATATTTAAAAGTTTATAAACAAGCGTATAAACCATATCCGTATATATATATATATATATATATATATATATATATATATATGTTCCAAATCCGGTATTATAAACTACATATATATATAAGCAAAAGTCGTATATCAAAAATCATACAACACATAACATAAATCACCCAGACTTATGAGCTCTCATCTCCCATCACGAACCAGAGTAATCTTCACATCATGTGAACAGATACCCTGTCTTGAACTACATGATCATATATCCTAGGGACTAGTTTCTTGCGAAGGTTTACGGATTTTCACTGAAGGTAGGGTACTCGTAGCCACCTAATAGGGTCCCCTCGCAGGTTTAATATCATAATTTTCCAAAACAATCGTCACAATTGAATAAATAGTATTTAATTTATGAAAATTTAATAATATGTAAATAATCCAAATAAAATTCAATTTTAAACTAAAAACTGGTAATTGATCCCCTACCTCGAGATGATAACTATGTCAAGCTATTAGCTCTCATAGAATCTCCTATTGATTAATTTGATGCACGAAAGGCGTTTTCAAAAATATGATTTGCTCACTTTGGCAGGTAACTTTTTCAATAGAGTCAGAAATGACGAAACGGAATTCACCACTGTATTCCTAGCGTCCAAAATAGCTAGATTAGGTATATAACTCGACTATTTAGTATTCAGGCTGAGACCCGACCCTTGACATTCAAAACGAGACTATTCACAAGCTTCGTGTCTCGAAATTTATGCCATTTCAAAACATATCCTTGTTATATATTAAAGCTCATCTCTCGACGTCATTAAATCCAAATTTAAAGTCGAAATTTCATTTCGACGTCCTTGAGCCTTAACTGGGCCTTAATTCTGAAAGTTACAAAAATATTACTTTTCTAAAAATATTAGAAAGATACTAACATTTCTAGTTATTTATAAATATACCTACTTCTTAGAAATATTTTAAAAAAATACCATTTTTGCTCTTCACGACCCGAGGCCCATTCTTAGTATCAACAAACTTTCGGCCCAATACTTGTTATACCACTTTTTGGCCTAATTTAGTAAAATACCAACTTTTTCAATCCAATAATTGTCCCAATCCAGATTTCAATTCCAAACAACTCAAACACTTAGTTTCATAATTCAATAAACTCTATCTCCTTATAAATTTTCACGGCCATGAAATTCTTCCACAAATATAATTATAAACATGTCATTTTTCCAAATCTGACTTCAGAAAATACCGATGTTTCTGAAATATTTAGGAAAATACTATCTTTCTAGAATCTGAAAATACTAACTTACAGATTCTATTTATAAATATACTAACTTTTAGAAATTACACTTTTTCCGAATATTTCATTCACACTAATTTCATCATTTAAATTTCTCTAATACTAACACTTTGAAAAATATTCACAAATGTATTAACTATTTTCCTCAAAGCTTAGTCTTATTCATTCACCATATCTACTCGAAAATAATAATATCACATTTACATAATTTTGAAAATGCCAACTATGTTTTTGAGACTTGTGGAAACTTACCAGAGGAGTTTAGTGGGATAGCTATAAGGAAGGTTTTTAGCATCAAGCTGAGGGTTGGAGAAAGAGAGAATTAAACGAGAGGGAGAGGGAGGATGGTATCAGCTTATTGAGAAGAAAGATGAAGAAAAAGAAAAATAAAATGAAGAAAAATAATGGAAAGGGTGTTAGGCTAGAAACTGAGAGGGTAAGAGAGAAATAAAAAAGAAAAAAAATGAAAGAAAAAGAAAAAAAAAAAGAAAAGAGAAGGGAGACATGAGTGTCCGAGTGGGTGTATGTAATGGAAGAGAGTAAATTTTTGTTTTATTTTCATTATTATATTTTAGTAGTGAACCCCACTTTATATTAATATATATTTGTTAAAAAAAATCTTACGGGGTCTTACAGTATTAGATCCCAATATTCTGCGGGTGTTCATATGGTATTAGACTTTTTTTTAATATCCTTAAGCTATCTTTCATTTACTATGGGACATCCCTCTTCCTCTTTTATCAAGGCTAAAAAATTCAGTATAAAAGATTCTCATAAACTAGCGAACTTGTTAACTCTAAGGTGAACTACAAATTCTAAACCTGATAATAAGTTAATTAATGCAATTATGGTAGTGATATTTCAGCTTTAGGCTCTTACCTTGCTCTACTCTATTTTGGAGGTATCTTATAAATCTGTGTTTAAATATGTCCAATGTGTTATTAAAGCGATGATACATGAATTATTTGAAAAATAATGAGCAATCTTGTTTAACATGTGAGATATTCTGAGTGTTAAAAAACCTAGTGCTCTGATACCATTAATATATCATATGACCTAAAACTAGGATCAGTGACAAAATGAGAATTACACAAGCTCGGAATTCCAAAAATAAGATAAAAATATTTTAAAAAGTTAATAAATATGATACTTACTCATAATTATCATTTGAAAGCACTTTATGATAAACAGTTCCCACAATTATATAATCACCTACTAAACATAATTAAAGAGATATAACTATATCCAAAGTTATTCATCATCTATCAGTCTCACACGATCACAAGACTTAAGTTATACAGACCAGCTTCATTATCGTTACATACACCACAATTATCTTAATCTTCTACTTAAGTTTTATAGATTCATATTCTAAGTAGGAAATTACCAAAATTAAAGATAATAACTAATGAGCCTCTAATGTCTCTAACTATATCTCTTTGTTCGTCATATTGTGTACAACTTGAAGGGAAAAATAGGGGATGAGCTAATCAACTACAAGTTTTTAATATATATATATATATATATATCTATATATAAGATACTTACTTTTCAAAGTATTGCATCGTTAATATATAATGAAATAAATCAAAACATTTTATAAACCGACAAATTTTAGATACTTATGTTAAAAACAAATCGAGTAACAAGTTCTCAAATATTTGAATATTCTAATTATGTCATACACATGCAAACGTATGCACAAATATTATCACATAATGTAGATCTTATATTCATGAAGAGTCATCTGTCATCCCATTGGATTACTCAAATACGATATGACATTGTCTGCATGTCCCATCAATTGCACAAATATTATCACATAATGTAGATCTTATATTCATGAAGAGTCATCTGTCATCCCATTGGATTACTCAAATACGATATGACATTATCTGCTTGTCCCATCAATTAATGAATATATATGTACCATAAATGCTCCAATTCATAAAATAAACCATGCAATGACGCAACGGATCGCTAGATTTCACTCTAACTTGCGTTCTCACAACGAAAAAAAAATAAGCAAAATTCTCAAAGAGAATTTAGAAGAGAAAACTAAGATTTTGATTGAAGATTGGATGATTACAACTCTTGCCAATGAAGGCTATTTATACAAATTTAGGATTAATCTAAACCATCCAATAAAATAATTCTAAGAAACTTACAACTATACACCTAACACCTACCAACCAAATACATTTAAATAAATAAATTGTTCACCTAATATACTTCAAATAAACAAATTATTCACCTAACACACTTCAAATAAATAAGTCTACAATACCTAACACACAAAAGTATTCTACCAACCAATGGAATGTTCATTAGATTAGATTTTGGGTCTTGACTTTGGGTCATGGATATTTGGGATGTGGGCTGGTATTTGGTTGTGGACTGCTGCATTAGTTCTCCCCTTCTTAAAAAAAACTCGTCCTCGAATTGCTCAAGGTATGACTTCCGGTCCATGGTACTCGTACAAGTCTTGAATATTGAAGGTCTTAGAAATTGTGTAGCTATCTGGTAGATCAATGACATATGCATTATCATTAATCCTTTGAATGATGCGAAAGAGGCCAATTTTTTTTTGCTTGAGTTTATTGTATTATCCTACTGGAAGTCTTTCTTTACATAAATAAACCATTACAAAATCGCCCTCTTTGAAAGTTTTGAATCTTCTGTGCTTGTCAGCATTAGCCTTGTATTTTGCAGTGGATTCTTCTAACTTTCTTTTCACTTCTTTATGGATGTGGATCTTATTAATCAAATGATCGGCAATAATGCTCATCCTTGGAAGTTTTGGTAAAGGTACCAAGTCGAGAGTATGCAACGGAGGACGAATATAAACAATTTCAAATAGAGATTTACCGCTGGAACGATTTGGCACGTTGTTGTAAGCAAACTCAGCTTACAGTAGGATATTCTCCCATTGTCTAGGGCTTTCTGTAATCAAGCACCGTAAAATGTTGCCTAATGTGCGATTAGTGACTTCAGTTTGTCCATATGTTTGGGAATGACAAGTGCTACTAAATTGTAAGGTGGTATCAAGTCTCTTCCACAAAGTGCGCCAAAAATGACTGAGAAATTTACTATCGCGATCAGAGACTATAGTCCTTGGTAACCCATGCAGATCAACAATCTCTCGAAAGAATAATTGAGCAATATGGGTAGCATCTGAAGTTTTCTTGCAGGGAATAAAATGAGCCATCTTTGAAAAACGATCTACCACAACAAAGATAGAATCTGAACATTTTTGTGTTTGCGGTTGTCCCAAGATGAAATTCATGGACAAATTTTCCCAAGGCACATCAGGAATAGGAAGTGGCATGTACAACTCAGTGTTTTGAGCTTGTACCTTTGCAGTCTGGCATATATAACAACGCTTGAAAAATTTCTCGACATCACGCTTAAGATGTGGCCAAAAGTATCGAGCTTCTACTAATGAAATAGTTTTGTCTCGCCCCATGTGTCCTCCTAACCTTCCTGCGTGTAGCTCTTGAATGATGTGTTCTCTTAGAGATCCTCGTGGAATACATAAACGATTTTTAAAGAATAGAAAACCATCATGTATTTGATGTTTATTTGCAACTCCACTAATGCACTTCTCCCATTCTTCCTTGAAATCCTCATCATCAGCATATAAGTCTTTCAAATAATCAAAACTGATTATTTCATTTTGAACAGTAGTCAGTAATATAATTCGGTGACTCAATGCATCAGCAACCTTGTTTAATTATCCCGACTTATGCCTGAGAGAGAAAGTGAATTTCTGGATGTAGGCAATCCATCAAGCATGCATTCGATTTGGTTTGGAAGAGTTATTGAGGTACTTAAGAGCTTGATGATCCGTATTGAGGATGAATTCCTTCTGTACTAGATACGGCTCCCATTGTTGTAGTGTACGAACAGCTGCATATAATTCTTGTTCGTACGTTGAACACTTCTTTCTGGCTTCGCTGAGCTTTTCACTAAAGAAAGCTATCGGCTTCATATCTTGGGATAGAACAGCTCTAACTCCTATGCCAGATGCATCACAGTCGACTTCGAAAATTTTGTCAAAGTCAGGAAGTCCAAGGACGGGTGCATTTGTGAGTTTTTCCTTCAAGACAGCAAAACTCTGTTCTGCTTCTTCTGTCCAAAGGAATTGCTTTTGCTTCAAATAGTCGGTGAGCGGTGCAGCTATAATGCTAAAGTTTCTCACAAATCGTCTATAAAATGTTGCGAGACCATGAAAACTCTGAACTTCTGTAATGGTCTTCGGTGTTGGCCACTCTCGAATAGCTTTTACCTTTTCTTGATCAACTTTGATTCCGTTAGAACTTACAACAAAGCCCAAGAAGATTAAGTTATCAGTTATAAAACTACATTTCTTCAAGTTGACATATAACTGATTCTCACGAAGTGCATTAAAAACTTCGATCAAGTGTTGCAGATGTTCTTCCTCATTCTGATTATAAACCAAAATGTCATCAAAATAAATGACAACAAATCATCCAATGAAAGGTTAGAATACTTGATTCATTAACCTCATGAAAGTACTCGGGGCATTGGATAGACAAAATGGCATAACTAACCACTCATACAGTCCTTCATGTGTTTTGAATGCAGTCTTTCATTCATCTCCAGGACGAACACAAATTTGATGGTATCCGCTCCGCAGATCAATCTTGGAAAAGAGTTTTGATCCTCCCAATTTATAAAGCATGTCATCTAATCGTGGGATAGGAAATCGATATCATACCGTAATCTTGTTGATGGCCCGACTATCAATGCACATCCTCCAGCTTCTGTCTTTCTTGAGTGTTAGGGCTCATACTTTCTCTAATCATCCCTTTCTTAAGGAGGTCTTGGACTTGTGTTTGCAAGATTTTATACTCCTTAGGACTCATGCGGTAGTGCGGTAGACTCAATAGACTTGCTCCAGGAACAAGATCAATCTGGTGTTGAACATTTCACAGGGGTGGTAAGCCAGCGGGTAACTCCTCAGGAATGATGTCTTCAAATTCGGACAGTAATGTTTGAACTTATATAGGAATATTGGTAGGAGTATATGCCTCTTTAGGTATAAAAAGAAGGTTGGTCCCAGTGGAAGTTGTTTGGTTATTTTGCAGCTTTATAGGAGCCAGAGTAATCTTTATATTATCCTTGTGAAAGCTATATGTGTTAGCTTTGCCATTATGTATAGTGTTTAAATCGAATTACCACGGTCGACCAAGCAATGTATGACAAGCATCCATATCAACAACATCACATAATACCTCATCTTTGTATTTACCGATGGAGAAAGGAACTCGACATTGTTATGTTACTTTTGTTTCACCGACGTCTTTGATCTAGCCAATGCGATACGGGGCAGTATGTGGTTGGGTTGGTAATTGTAACTTGTCCACCATAGTCTTGGATACTATGTTCTCGCTACTCCCACTATCAATGATAAGATCACACACTCGTTGTTCAACCGTACAACGAGTCTTGAAGATGTTGTGTCGTTGCATGTCTTCTTCCTTCTTTGGTGTATACATCAATCGTGTTATTACCAAAGAAATACCTTCATCTCCATAAATGACTTCCTCAGGTTCAACTTCATCTACGTACTCCTCATTCTCAAAATACGCCTCATCTCCTTCGACGTCGTCATCATGCGTGGTTAGATTGATGGGTTTGTTCTGATGACATTGATTTGAATAGTGGCCTGTTTGTCCACAACGATAATATTTATTACCTCTCGGGACTGCATAAGGGTTGTTAATGTTGTTGTTGGCTACTTCCCTTTGCGGTCGAGCAGTTGGTTGGTTGTGAGAAGGAGTTGGTCTTACTGCTTCTTCGTGTGGTCTTACTATGGTCTTCCCTTTATTCAAATCAGATCTTTGTAGTAGTGTAGAGGATTGTGAAGTTATTGAATTACAATTTGCCCTTTTGTTGAGCTGAGTTTCAATTTTCAAAGTGAGTTGAATTACACTAGACAAAGTATTATGAGATTATTTGAATACCTCGTCTTGTATATTTGCGCGAAGTCCATCAATGAATCTAGAAATCTTTTGACTTTCGGATTCGCGAATGTCCACTCGGGCAGCTAGTCTTTGAAACTCGGTTACGTATTCTTGTACTATCCGGTATGCTTGTCGGCAATATTGATACCGACTAAAAAGTGTTTGTTCGTAATCTGGAGGTAGGAAGTGCCCAATCATTAATTGTTTCATCCGCCGCCAAGTATGAACTTTGTTTCTCCCTTGTCGAATACGTGTTGCTTGTAATTGATCCCACCAAGCTAATGCGCCTCTTTTGAGTCGATAAGCCACCAATTTGACTTTTATGTGTTCTTGAGTACCCCAATAATCAAAGCACTTTTCTACTTCAGCTAGCCAATCAAGGAATTCTTCAATCACGAATAGACCATTAAACTGCAGAATCTCGATCATCATGCGGTAGTCATTTTACCGAGGTCCTTGGTTGTTTTCAGGCATGGCTGGTCCTTCATCGTCTTCACTAGAATCTTCATCTTGAAAAAGTTGATTTCGATGCTGCCTAAAATTTCCAAGAGGATCAACTTCGTCACGTCTCCGTCGTTCATAATTATTGTTTCGTCCCCCAAGAAAGTGTTGAGTCAAATTTGTGAGCATTGTCTCTAGATTCTGTAATCTTCTATCAAGTGCATCTACTGACTCCTTTGTTGCGAACTCTTCCACAGCGGGATTTTGTTGGCTAGACTCTCCGTCCGACATCTTTTTTTTTTT
>JXTC01000014.1:379905-394979 GCA_002914845.1 Trema orientale | reverse complement strand
TATATTACCTTGTTAAAGGAATGAAGCAAATTCTCTAAAGAGAAAACCTTGATATATGCCTCTTTTTTTCCTTTTTTTTTTTTTTTTTTTAAACAAAGATAGTGTATGGAAGGGTTATATGTGTATGTGTGGTAAATAATTATTGTAGGAAAGTGATGGTAAGGATTAGATAACGAAGGTGATGATGGTGATGATGAAATAAGGAATTTTTTTTTTTCTAGATGAAAATAGTGTAGGGTGATGGTAACAAGATAGCTCCGCCTGATACAGAGGTAGGCTCTGGTACTAATTGACGCAGCGGATCGCTAGATTTCGCTCTAACTTGTGTTCTCATAACGAGAAAGAAATAAGCAAAATTCTCAAAGAGAATTTAGAAGAGAAAACTAAGATTTTGATTGAAGATTGGATGATTATAACTCTTGCTAATGAAGGCTATTTATACAAGTTTAGGATTAATCTAAACCATCCAATAAAATAATTCTAAGAAACTTACAACCATACATCTAACACCTACCAACCAAACACATTTAAATAAATAAATTGTTCACCTAACATACTTCAAATAAACAAATTATTCACCTAACACACTTCAAATAAATAAGTCTACAATACCTAACACACAAAAGCATTCTACCAACCAATGGAATGTTCATTAGATTGGATTTTGGAATTTTGGGCCTTAACTTTGGGTCATGGATATTTGGGATGTGGGCTGGTATTTGGTTGTGGACTGCTGCATCATGCAGTTATCTTGTCAAACCAAGAGAGCTACGAAAATGACATTTCTAGACATTTTATAGGTTCCAAAATATTAATAACATAACATCTATTTTTGTCAAATCCAATAGAACATACATACAGAAAAACAATGTAAAATATACATGGCAGCATGGCACAATCAGATATGGATACAATGTCTGATTTATATCCTTCTACCCTACATTGTCGTTCCCTTTCCTGTTCTCTCTTTTTCACCTTGCTCCTCCAAGGTTGGACAAAAACGATGCCGAGACCACTCCATTGATGCTCGCATGCCACCTCATCGTGCTCAGCACCTCCTAAAGTCTCGAATTAGACGTCATCATAGCATAGAACAACGAGGCGGCAACGGAGTTGGAGAAGCTAGACAAGATAAACGGCCGTATCCGAATAAAAGCATTGGCTCCTCCCCTCACTTCTTCGTCCACCATTAAGCCAATCAGCCAAGTTACCTTTACGACTAGCTTCCTCAGTCCAAGTATGACCAACTCCAGCCAGGAGATGCCTCGTAATGTCTTAAGTTATTGGCATAATGTTTTCAAGATAGACAGTTTTGGATTAATGTTTTATCTAATTTTTTGGGTCCTTTCCTTTCAATTGAGTTTGTTTTTCTACTTCTTTTTCTCTTTTCTTTTTCTATTCATATTCATATTCGTCTAAACGTTTTGATTGTTTTTGTTCTAGTTTTTTCTAGTTATTATGTAATGGTTTAATGTTAATGTTTAGGTACGTTGTAGATAACCTTCTATTTAATATGTTGGGACACAATTTGTATTTAAAGTGCAATTCATGAATTATGATTTAATTTTCCTCATATTTACGCCTTCAGAATTTCAAAAAGTTCTAATATAAAGGATATCTTGTATATCTGCGGACCCATAAGGTTGTATGAGATAGTTTAGTTGGGTGCTAATATAGTTGGAATATGACTATTCCTCTCTTTTTCTCTTCCTATGCTGCATTATCATTCATTCAAAAGGTTGTATGAAATATCAGGTTAATATGCAAGGAATATTTATGATATTTTTTCGATCTCATTACTTGATCTAAGTATAATTTCTCCAAACTCATTATAATTAGTCTTTTATATTTCCACCACCATATGAAAGTATCAAAACTGTAATTTACTTTTTCGCTAAAAGAACAAGAAAGATCTAATAAAGTTTAACTATTTGAGGAAAACTCAAGCTTCATTGTTCCCTTTTAGATCACCTTACGAAAATACAAAAATATATTTTTTTTTACGTACCTTTCACTAAACAACAATCTATTGTATTTTTAAAAAAAATGAATAAAATTCCCAAGATGATCATGACGTCACAATATTCTAGCTTCACAATTCACATGTTCGCACTTTTCTATGTGATTCGTAATCGTATTATCATGTCTGATTGGTACATTCATGACTATTTGGAGTATCACGTACTCTTATTAGGAACAAAGATTGTAACATAATTTAGTTGTATTTTTATAAATAAAAAAATCGGCTATAGTATATATATCACGAATGACGATAGAGAATTCGATCTGCTCATAACCTACTCTAGTTCATTTAATCAGCTAGGAAAACAAACAAATCAAACAACATAAAAGTAGTGCATATCTATATGATGATGTTGTAATGTTACATTATTGTTTTAGTGTAATGACTTTACTGGGACAAGTTTTGACATATATAATCCATTCTCTACTTGCAACCAACCTCAGTCTAAGTGTATTTTGGAGGCGATATGGGATGCATGGTTACTACACTAAAAGAAGCCCTAAACTTTATTGGAAGAGATTTTCATCAAGGGGTCTTCACTTTGTGAATATTTTATAAGATCATAGCATGTAGCAAATTTTAGGTAGAGAAATAGCAACATATCAACAATGCAAGCTATTAGATAAAACACAAAACTATAAAGAAAAAAATAACCTCAACCCAGATCACTGAATTACATCACAATATAGGAAATATAGTAGTAAATACTCGACAAACAATAATACAAAAAAAAAAAAAAAAAAAAAAAAAAAAAAAAAAAAAACTTTAAAGAAGATAAATGCTTATATATATTGGTTGAGCATTTATAATCTACTCAAACCAGTACAACGTTTATTGACGCAATAATGTTACTAGAAACACATATAGATAGCTATAGTAACAAACAACTTCCATTTTTAATTTCCTTTCACAACGCCATTATCTCCTTGTCGGGGGCCATAATTGATCATGCCTGGACCAGTTGTGTCACGGCTAGTCCTACCACAACCAAACTTGCCAGATGCTGCATGGCCATCACCAGGCATTCCATAGCGTCCTCGCCCATAACCACCACCAGGAAATCGGTCACCAAAATTAGCCTATGCTATATTGCCTAGTTGTGTTGTTTCTTCCATGACAAGAAATAAAGAGAGAGAGAGAGAGAGAGAAATTAATTAAGTTTGTTAATTCTTGTATGGTGTCAATAAAGTGTATTTTTAATGATACATATGTGTACTAAGTATTAAGAGGACTAAAGAAGAAACTCACGAGTTTGAGCAGAATCAGGTAGATCCTCTTGAGCTGAGACTTCGAAAGAAACTTGCAGAACAACAACAAATGCAAGAGCAAAAAAGAGAAAAGCCTTTGAGTAACCCATTCTTACTATGATATAAAACAAAGTCCTAGAAAAAATGTAGCTAGGAAGATATAACACTATTCTTTCAAGAAGATCGTCTACTAATTAAGTGAAAGATGATTGAAGTTGTTGAAGCTTGTCTTACTTATACACTTACTGAAGGAGAGATATTTGATTCTTTCGAATCCATTGAGAGTCAAGCTCCTCCTGAGAGGTATAGACTATTAGACTAATGTTTTGACCCTAAACTTTTCACTTCACTTAAAGTCGAGGTTTTTCCTCTATGCTTTGCATTATAGGGCCACATCTTGCCTCTTGAGTTTCCTCTATTATTCTTTTCATTTTTAATAGTGGAAAGATTAATAACAATAGAAACATATGGGGGATTGAGACGTATAAATAAGAGTATATTGTTCTTTGTTCATATTTAATTGTGATATTCATTGCTCATAAAAATTGGTTTGAATTCATTTCCAATAAAACGACCTAATTACTTCTTCTAAAAATTAGTAAAAATCACAATTTATACATCTTCTATGCAATTTTTTCTTTGAAGGGCTTGAGGGGGTTAACATGTTCATTTCATTAATATCTTAATAATTTGTAACTACATTTCATGTAACTGGAAAATAACATTAATATTCTAAAAATTAAATACCAAGCAACATGCACATTAGTGGAATAAATATATTATGTTTCACTGTTGGCTGTTATTAATTACAATGACTCAAATATACATAAATGTTGAGTACTTTCGTTATTAGTTACAATACCTAATGCTCCACTACTATAAATATTCATTAAATAAAAGTTCTAACGAATATTTTTTATTCACAATATAATTAGGCATAAGAAAAAAAGAATGTAAAAATGCTCCATTTTCCTAAGATTTTTTTGTGGCTTGGATTCTAGGTATAAAAAACCAGAAAAAATCTTAACTAGAAGAAAAGACATCATCTTTTTTTTAACGATCTATTTTAAGGCTTTAAGGCTTATGTTAAAAAAATGAGACAACTATAACTTATACTCATTTTAAAGTGGGTTTATTGTCACCTCTCTGTCTTAACTCCTACGTATTTTTTAATTAAAATAACACATAACATAAATTTAAAATTTAGATATTGCTTATCACATCCCTTATTGTTTCCTAAAATGTTCTACATATTAAATTAAAGTATTTCTCTTCCCACTATATTATTAATTTCATGTCTGGCACTTTTTTAAGATCCTGATTTATTACATATCAACAAAACAAGAGAATAAATCAAAACATGTTTGTTAACGATTAAGTCAATTCATTTATACCTTCTACTTAAAACATACTACTACGTATTTAGCATCAAACGAAGTTGTTTTTATTTTTATGATGAGATTTTTCTTTTTTTTCCGCTTGAAAATCTGTTTTGTATAACAAATTAATCATAGAAGTTATTTGATTTCAGGTTTAAAATATTTCATAGGACGAGAGTTTAGTTGAAATTTTTTTCTTTTTTTTCCCCACTGTTTTGGAAGATTATGAAGACAATATAGAACAGCTTCTGTCAAATTATTTTTTTTAATCCTCTATAACTGGGAAATTGGCGATGAAGACTAGAAGATAAAAACACAGAAGGCAAATGATCTACTTGAATGATTTAAAAGATCAAGTAGTCAGAATATATATATATATATATATAAATGATTATATGTATATATCACAGATGTAGTCCCCTTAATGGGACTGGTCTCGTCCTTATTTTGGCCATACAGGTCATATTTAACCAACATAATCCAACATGGTATTGGACAAATATGACCTGTATTGGCCAAATCATGAACGGAACTAATTCGTCAAGAAGATTACATCCGACTCATATATATATATATAGGGCACCAATCTAGTACGTATTTTTTTTTTTTTTACCTATGTATAGGTATCAGTTTGGCTAATAAAAATTTATCATGCATATTTTTTTATAGTAAAAAGTAAGAGAGAGAAATAACATTAATGATGCACATGATTCAACAGCTAAAAAAAATACTTACACATAGGTTAAAAAAAAAAATACCTACTAAATTGGCAATCATATATATATATTTGGCATCTATCTCTATGGTTGATATTGTTTCTTTTTTTTTTTTCTTTTTTTCTAATTTTTATCATTTTGGTAAAATTAGAAACATGACGAATACTTTATGAACAACGAAAAATTTCCCAAACACATGGGATAAATAGTTATTGATAACAACAAATTTTACATGATAATAATAACTGAAAAAAAAAATCTATTGGGATAAAAAAAAATTGGATTTGAAAAAAAAATTGAATTTAAAATTAAAAATATGAAACTGGTGAGGAGTACTTTATACAGTTGAAAGATACACGCGTATAATACATTTTCATCACTTATTTACATTTTGTTTTTATTTTCTCTATATTAGTTTAATTTTTTCTTTACTATTTGTTTATTCTGGGAATCTTTAGTATATTTAAGCCTTACGTGCTTTTCCCGTTAAGCATTTTGACTTCTATTTCTCGCGTTAATTGCACCAAACCAACCAATAGTCCAATAAGTTGAGGGATTTAATTCCAAAAATTAAAATAATAGGGACTTAATCGTAACAATGCGGTATAAGGGACCAACTGTGCCATTGCCAATGACCCCTTGAAAGAAAAATAATAATAGAGCTTCAGTAACTCTGATCTTTCTTCTCTCAACAATGGCTAAACCTCTCTCACTGCAAGTCACCCTCTAGAAAGTTTTCCACCTTCGTCTAGGTGACCTTCACCACCTCCGAACCTCAGAGCTCGATCCCGGTAAGTTCCGCTCAGCCTTGCTATTTTTGTGTCCTCTGAATTGTGTTCTCTTATTTTCTGTGACCAAATGCGAACTTTGCGAAATCAAATAAATGCCTCTAAGCTTGATTTTACATACAATGAGCTAAACCCATGTACCAAAATGAAAAACCCACAAAGGAAACAGCTTCCATTTTCTCTGAATCATCCTAATTAATCGAATCAGGAGCAAAATTGTTTAAATGGGAAGCTAAAATTGAAATGAGAACAGAGAAAAGGGTACTTGGATTTTCTTTTTAAAATTCAATGAATTTTGTTCTCTAGCGTATCCATTAATGTCAAGTTTATGCTAGAGTTTCCAATCAACTAATGGACGGAATGGCATATGCATAGGCTCAGAGTTGGTTGTGAAGCTTCATTTTGCTTGGTTTTTACAAGAAACAAAGCTAGTTGATTTCTGGGTCGGCCATATTTGGAAGCTTCTTTCTTTCCTGGTTAGTATTCCTTTCATTTTTTTCCCTTATCATTTTGATATGGTCGGCATCAAGGTCTTTATGTCATTGCTCATTCTTATTTCATAATATTTAGTTGGGCTATTTCTAGCTGCCAGTTCTTCTTTCTGTAGAATGGAATCAGAGATCAACTTCATAATCAGTATTCTGAATATTTTAGCTCAATATAGAATCTGGGTTTTGTTTCATATTTGTTATATTCAGATGGGTTTGTGATAAATTGTTTGGTGGGCAAAAATATAGGATTTTTATTGGGGGTAAGATTTATTTCTTTAAGAATTAAGTCAATTTCTTGGTGGCAGTGTACTGTGATCTATGTTTGGGCTGCTTAGTTGAGTTTCTAACCCAACCTGCTTTTATCCACTTTGTTCATAAATCGTTTTTCAATGCATACATTTAACCACTTCAATGCTTTAACTATTAATGACTTGACTATTTGTCTTCGTTGATTTATTTATCCATTTTTGCATCTTCAAAGTCATTTCTTCCACTTCTGCATCTCTGGTCAGAAACAGTGCTTCAATGGAAGAGTCACAAAATCTTACAAAACGTGGAAAGTCATTTACAAATAATCAAGATGTAGCTATCTGCAATGCTTGGCTGGCCATCGTTCAAGATCCCGTTGTTGGTAACTTGCAAACATCAAATAATTTCTGGGACCGAGTCTTGGAGCATTATACTAAAAATGCCAACGATGAAAGTATACGATCAAGGATCTCTATTATATCTCGTTGGGGCAGAATTATGAGAAGTTGCAACAAATTTCGTAGACACCTCACTCAAATAGAAAATAGGCGACAAGGTGGAATGACTGAAGCTAAAATGGTGAGATTTCTACTTTTTTTATCTTTATTTTATTCTCTAATATTTTATTTCTGATACTAGTCCATGTGTAGGTTCTTCAAGCAAAACAACTATATATTGAGATTGAGAAGAAAAAATTTATATTTGATCATTGTTGGGAAATTTTGAAACAAAGCGTGAAATGGCAAGATTTAGCGGCCGAGGAAAGAAAAAATGCTACAATTAGCACAATCAGTGATTTTCCACACTCATCTTCACCTTCTGAAGTTCTTGGAATACCTGTTTCTCAATACGCCAACACTAAAAGGCTCATTTGTATGAAAGCTGAAAAAGAATCACAGAAGAAAAGCAACTTAGTCATTGATAGTACTTCAAGCTCTTGTTTGTGTGATTTGATGTTTGAATTTAATAAGCGGTCGAGCGAGGCTCAAGAACTAAGAGCTGTTTATGAAGAAAGAAAATTACGATTATTGGAAGAGGCGAATGAAAGAGAGCGAAGAAAGGCTGAAGTAGAATTAAAAATAATGGTGGAGAAGAATGATAGAGATCAAAAAGAGATGGATGATAAAATTATGATGATGGACACCTCCGGTATGGATTCTCGTACAAGAGCTTATTTTGACTGTCGCAAGGCTGAAATTTTGGCCAAAATCGTGCAACCAACAAACTTAGAGCACTGTGTTCCTTTGCCACCTTCTCCATCGCAAGACTAGAGGTTTAGAATTCTATGAATCACAGTTTCATGGGCGACAACAACGAGGCCGAAGTGGTCGTTTTCCTATGTATTATACTATTGGCCATTGTCTTTTGATTAGGTCTTTTTTTCCCCATAATATGAGGATAATACAACCGAAAAATACTCTGTTAAGAGAAAACACAGAGCCTATAGGTAAAGCCCAATGGATTCGATCAAATTAAACATCTACAGATCATATTTATTTAGCTTTACATTCTTGTGGTTTACTTTTAGTTCATTATTGGTGTTTAGTGCTCTTGTTTGAAATGCAAATGTTGGGATTCTGGAGCTCTCATCGATTGTAAATGATCTGTACTGAATTAGTCCAAAGTATGATCTGTTACTGCGTCTCTGTAATACTTCGAAGAATTGGCTGATCAGTGAAGTGTGAAGACAAGAGTGTAATCACAATCAAGCACATTCACTTGGCAATTCCTAGACACTGATTTTCACCACAATGATTCTCTTGTTTTGACAGTAGACCATTACTTTGTCTAACAGTTTTTGTTCTTTTCTGTGAGTCCGCAAGGAAATGTACTCACATACTCAATGTCCGCAAGGAAATGTACTCACATACTCACTGTATGGAAACCTTTCCCTTTCGCGTCTTTCACCTGTATTGAAAAGCAGAAAGAGCTTGTCTCATTCTCTGTAGCTACTTGTTGATGAGGTGGCTGGATTTCGATCTTCATTACTAGCTTTTTTGCTTAATTGTGATCATCAATTTCCATGGTGTATTCATGGATCTTCAAGGCTTGATGGAGTTCAAGCTTTAAGGCTTCAGAGAGATTTCAAGTTCAACAGGTAAAGGGATTTTAGCTACTTATGCTAGCTGGAGGCTTAATACGTTGTGGATTTCCCACTGTGTTTGAAGATCAAGAGTTAGGTGTCAACTAGAAAGAAGTTGTAGATTTTTAAATTAAGACATTGCTTGTCTCCTAGTTTTACATAGTGAATTTACTTACTTGCTTGACTTGGTCATAGTGAATTTACTTACTTGCTGGACGTGGTCCAGTGGAGTAGACTTAACGAACCACGTTAAAATTGCTTTACTACTTTTAACTGTTCCATGACTTGTTCAATTAAGCAACTAAGCAGACAAACGCTAAAGACTTGGCGATTCGAGTAAAACTGATTGTTTGACAACGAATGAAAAACTTTTCCAACCTTTTGCCAAGCCAAGATCCAAACCCAATATCGAAACTCTTCCAATCTTGACCCTACGATATTAAACAAGAAAGAAAGAAAAAAGTACAGTCTTTAATATCAAACATTGTAAACTGAACAACATTTTTGTCCATGTTGTATCCACAAATACTATAACATCATTGCCAAGTGTGTAATAGAGCTTCGAAGATCAGATCTTGTGAGGAAAAGTAATCCACTCATGCAAGTTGAGTGCTTGCTCATGTGACTCACTTCAACTGTAGGTAACGATTTTATTGTAACAAAGCTCACTTCTAGGCTGCATGAACCTGCCTACCTTCCAACTTGAACCATGACTCAGTTTCGATCTTTGTTAATGCTGCTTTCAAGGTTGGTGGCAGGGTAACTGCTGGCTCTGCAAGGAACCGGGCAGGGAGCATTGTTGGTCTGGAATCTCTCTGATTTGACGCCACTGACAGTATCAAAGTGGAGATTATTATTGCTGAATATATTTTTCACTTACAAATAAAAATATGCTACAATAGAATAAAAGCACACTGAGTAGTCAGACACACCTAAGGGCTGGACCGTCGTTATCGTTAATAACATTTGAGGGTTTGTTCACCACAAACTGGATAAAAGTGGCTAGTAAGACATGGCCAAAGGATGACCATCGTATTGCTCACCATCAAAGAACAAATTATGCCAATTATAACCTTTTTGTGAAGAACATTGATATAACTAATAAAAGTATTATTTTTGCTTATATAGAGTGGTCACCATCTACTTAGTGTGAACCATGCTTAATATGTGGTCATTAATTTCTACATAAGACTGAGCAACACCTACGAAAGTGATAATTATATCAGAGAGGACATTTACCACCTACTTGATAAAAGTGGCGGCCACAATGTGTACTTACTTATTACATAGAGACCATATGTAAAAGAGTGGCCACCAATTGATAAATAAAGCCAAGCCTATCGTAAAATACTTTGTTATTAGTTCTAACAACTTATGGGGTGTGTAGGAGAGTAGAAGTTTCTTGGTAGAGTCAAAAAAATAATTCTAATTCTTAATTTGAAAAAAAGGACATAATTAGACCAAAAAAAAAAAAAAGGGAATGTAAAAATGTATGCATATGTCCATTTTCCAAAGGCTCATTTTGCGACATTATGTTAAGGGCAAAAAAGGGGGCCATTGTCTTTTTCTACTCTAAAGATAAAAATTGGGACCAATAATTATTCATTTTGGAAAAGGCTCTTCTTATTTTAGTGAAAAAAATTGACATGACAAAAATTTTTAAATGCTAAAACAATGCAAAGTATTGACCGTTGAATATATTCAACCTTACAAAAAATTTTCAAATAGAATCTGAGATTAAAAATAATGACTTGATCCTAGTCGAAAACTTTTAACCGCGTTTAAGCTCAATATTGGAGATAGATTGTCACTACTACAAATTTATCTTTAATCAAAAACCATCATTTAAAAATACGCGGACGACGTTTTTAGTTTTCAACCACTATGGACGATGGGTCTGGAAAATAGCCGTGGTTTATTCGACGAGAATGAATAATTGGAATGAAGTGTGGTGTAATTTCGTGAAAGGTCTAAGGATTCCTAGCAAATAGCATTTCACTAGATTTTGCCTACTGAAGCTGTGTTAGCTGAGAGGGACCAACTGCGCTATTTACTCTAACTTAATATCAATCCTTCTTGGCCTCTGTCATCTAATAATACACAGGTGAGATCTACCATTGACGGTAACAAATGACATGATGCTGATGGCTAATATGTTCAAATTAATATTCCATGGTAGTTGATGGCCTGCCCCTCCTAATGTGTTCAAACTTGTTATTAGTGCCTCGGTTGCAGTTGGTCGAACTCAATAGCAGTTGGAATGGTGATTGAAGACACTACAGTGGGTTTTTTCTTTAGCGCGATCGGATGCAGGTTTGACAGAATTTTTTGCAATTTGAGGTCTGGTCTTTTCGCTGGATTGTGGAATTTCCTCCGAGAGAGAGGGGTGAACGCGGTTTAGATTGCTTCTAAGATTGCTTCTAAAGTTTCTCTTGATTCTCACATTTGTTGTTACGAGTCAAAGAATAAGTAACCGAAGAAATGGTGACGTTGCTTTGTCCTTGAAAGAGGAAATATTTTTGCCTGAATCGTGTTATTCATTGTCAAGTTTGAAGGATATAAACGCATTAATAAGTGGGAATAAGAACCATCCATTCAACTCCCTTGCTTATTCTTATAAAGTAAACAAGACATAACTGATCTACAACTTCAGCGAACACAGCAATTTGCATATTACAGAATACCGTGGTTTCAAATTCCACCTCAGGGATGTTGCTTTTCCTATGGACACAGTAAAGTTACACAGTAGAGAATTTATACAAAACGTGTTCTATTATAAATGTATGATCTTGCAAAATACAAGTAGAGAGCCAATGCTACTGTACTGAGTCCAGCAAGAAACCAATAGTAGTAATCAAGATGTGCCCGGTTTAAATTATTAGAAAACCAGCTATCTCGGCCATTCCCACCGGTTGTCTCCTCAATAATAGAGATAAGAAAGCTGCTTAGGAAACTACCAACACCAAAGATACTGAGGTAAAGAGCGAGCCCCACACTCCTTAAATCTGTTGGCACCTGATCATAGAAGAACTCTTGAAGACCAACCATGGTGAAAACATCAGATATTCCATTCAAGAGGTACTGAGGTGCCAACCACCACACGCTCATTGGAATTGTTACACCCGGGGAATCAACTAGATCATAGTCTTGAGCAGTTTTCAGCCTTTTGATCTCGACAAGGGCTGCAATTACCATGGAAAGAACAGATAAAAACATCCCAGTTCCTATTCTCTGTAGCATCGTTATACCAGTTGGTTTACCGGTGATAGCTCTGGCGACTGGAACAATAACGCGGTCATAAATGGGGATGAAGAAAAGAATAGAGAGAGAAACAATAGATTGAAGTGAAGCAGGTGGTATATCAAAGCCTGGCACAATTGTTCTCTCCATGGTGGCCCCTTGCTTAGTAAAGAAGGTTGGCACCTGTGCAAATACAATGCCGTACACCAAGCATGTTCCCCAAGTTGGAACAAGTCGAAGTACAGCCTTTGCCTCTTCAACCTCAACTACACTGCACACTTTCCCATCTTCATTCAAGCCATCAGGTGCAAGCAAGGCTTTGTTGAGGAACCTGAATTATATGACACACACAATAAGGAAATCGTTGTTTTAGGAAAGTATATTTGGATTAAGGTAAATTTCCTTTATTCAGCTATTCTAAGAGAGGAATTTTTATTAATTAGAGAACATAGTAAAGTTGTGCAAATAATTTTAGTAGGTAAAATAAAATAGGAGTTGCATGTTGATATCAGATTACACATAAGACCACCAAGTTACTATAATATCCAATCAAAAGTTGCATTTTACAACGAAGTAGAAGCCCCAAGGTGACTCAATAGGCACTATTAAGGTAATAATGCATCCTGGAACAATACATAAATAGATATAGAACCCAACACAAAATACTTTGTGTAATTGGAAGATTCTCCTTCAACAAGATCCTCTAATGTTTATATTCTAACCGAACGATGAAATGTTATTTAGTCTTTAGAAAATTTGATCACTTCGTATAACTCTCTTCTATAACATAATTTTTAAGGACGTCATTTAACATAGGATATTCAAGAAGCCTGGGTTGAGCTTTAATATTTAATAACGTTGCTTTACTATCAACTATTTATTTCCACTTATAAGATAATCAGAAAAATGTATCCCTTACTTGAATTGTTCATAGTTTTGGAGAGGCAGTGTTCCATGAGATTCGTCTATAGAGACTTTTGCTGATGGGATCGTTCGCCGGTTCCTTAGTGCTGCCATAAAGACTCTACCAATACGTACAAATGGGTTTTTCTCATCCCTTATAATGATATACCTATAAGTCCTAGTTCCAAGCAGAAAAATAAACAACCCGACGACCATTGCGATACAGGGGATTCCAAACCCCAGAGCCCAACTGATGTTGTCTTGTATGTAGCTTAAAATCAATATTGTAACTAGGGAACCTCCGCATATACCAAAATACCACCAATTAAAGAATGAGCTTCTGGCTTTGCACTCCTTCGGATCTTCTCCGTCAAACTGATCGGCTCCAAAAGCTTGAACACAAGGCTTGTGCCCACTCTGGGCAATTGCTACGAGATACAGAGAGAAGAAGAATGTTACTAACTGGATTTGGGGTGGAAAACACATCGTGGTTCCATTGGTTTGGCAGTCAGAAGAACCAACAGAAGGCAGTAAGGCAGACAAAGACAGCAAACCTAGTCCCTGAGGTTCATTACAAATAACCGAAGCATAATTAGAACTTGATGCTAAATATGCAGTCATAATGATTAAACTGCAATCATAATAATTTACATCAGATAGTAAGAGAAATTATATACAAGAAAAGAGAAAGAAAAAGAAGTAGAAGAGGGAAGAGGTCCGAGGAAGGTGTATGCTAAAGTCTAAAAGATATCAAATATCAATACCACTCAACTAACCAATAGGAAATTTCTAATTAACAGGTAAAGATATCTAAACATAATCTGAAATTCAACAAAAGTCTAAGAAATTAAAAATCTAAACAGGGAGATGGGCCACATCAACTAAGAAATTAAATTTCTACATAGATAAATATAAATGTAAAAAAATATTTATGGAGCTAGTTTACTTAGGAGACTGGAGATAGGCTACAAAAGATACTAATAGTTAGAAGTTAGGTTAAAGTTGACCGAATAGGCTGCAAGCGTAAATATTCTCCTAAACAAGAATAGCTAATCAGCCCATTTAATGATGTGTATGATATTTATGACTGGATTTATGTGCAGGAATTTGGATTTGGATCCTGTAGAGCTTCTGGACACTTCATAGTACAAGTTTTCAATAGTCAGCACTATTATGATGCGTCAACCGGAAAGACGATGCTCCAAAATAATTGAGCTTTCCTTCTTAAAACAATTCAAAGACATAAGAAAAGAAAACTCCATATAATGAATATCCCAAAAACATTACTACAATTACTACTATTACTACTAATAATAATAATAATAATAATAATTGTAAGACCAAAAATAAAGGGACGAACTAACTAACCAGAATGTAGAGCAAATTGGCCATAATAATGGTACGGTAGCGGCCAAGAAAAGAATCCGCCACAAACGCTCCTAACAGGGGAAGCAACGACACCGCTCCGGCCCATGCGTTGACATTTGCGGCCGCGGAGGCCGTTGACTGTCCCAAAGGTCCAGTCAAATAGCTTATGAGGTTGGATTCGATCCCATAGTAGGCGAATCTCTCAGCCACCTCCACACCTTTAACAAAATTTCAAAAAACTCGAAGTTCTCAACTTCCATTGACGATTCTCGAATTCGGATTGAGAAGAGATCGAGTTCTTGGGTCTTACCTATGATGAAACCCGCCGATCTCCAACCGCCTGAGTTGAATCTCTGCACAGGGCGGCCTTCGTGGTCGACGACACCGTCGACGGTGTCGTTTAGTAGCGGGGTTTCGTCGTCGGCTCCACGGACGTGGCTTGAGAGAGCCATGGTCTTCGAGTTGATTGAACTACGCAACCCAGACCAATAGAGTCACTAAAACGATGAAAAATGAGGACCCAATCTTCTCGTCTTAAGTGGAAAAAAAAGAGTATCATATCAGTAATAATTGGTGTCGTCTTCACT
>JXTC01000014.1:359582-379895 GCA_002914845.1 Trema orientale | reverse complement strand
TTCCACGTGCGTATTATACGCCCTTCAACTCTGTTCGGAAAAACATCATCCAATATTAGACACCAACTTTACAAAATTTCCAACCTTCATTTTAAAAAATGAAATAAAAATAAAAATAAAAATCTCACTTAAAATATATTTACTAAAACAACTCGTGTTATAAGTTTCATTCAACCACTAGGAATACAAATCCCTTTATTTTAAATATCTTGGCTAAGTGCTGCAAGTTATTCAGGCTCCCTGTATTGATTATTAGTATGAGACTCTTCAATAGCCACATCACTACTACCACACCCGTCAACATCATCATCAATTAAGCATCCTCTCAATCCTCTCACTATGAATTCCCTCACTAATCAGGCTCACTAACATCCACAACTACCTCAACTGCGTCAAGAACCTAAATATTGAAAAAATCCGCAGTTTCCATCCTTGACAACGAACCCATAGAAGGATTCTTGGCCAAAAAAAAAAGGGCTAAAAGTCATACAAATTGGAAATTGTAATACAAATCAAAACAGTCAAATTGCATATCTGAGACTAAAACAACTAGAATCCAAAAACAAAATCTTGAAAAACATTTTCTTTTCCTGTATAATTCGAAATGTATTCCTCCTCGCATCCAAGAGGAACTTCAAATGTTGAAAATCCATATAGTCAACTATAGAGCAAAACGGAACTTCTTAATGTACAATCAGCTGCAAGTCAGGCCTCAACATGGAGAACATCCATAGGCAGACAACAAACTCACCAAGGCCAGCTAAGTAGCTTAGCTCTCTAGACTAAGCTCACCTTCATCCTCTATACTCTCAGGCAAGGTTGCCTCCGGAAAGAATTCATCATGAGGATACAACTTTTGGAAGAGCTATCACCAGACCAAAAGGAATCCAAATCCATGAGTTACCATACAGTGATATAAGAGAAGCAATAAGGATGTATTTGTAACAGTCTCTTAAGAGACAAATTACCTTCACAGTTCCATCTAGTAAATCATTATAGTGGATATTTCCATCTGGCATGGGAGTAGTGCTGAACTGATCATATTGACCCTGAAAATAGCATGAACTTCCTTTAACATGAAACTAAAATTTGAGAAAAAGAACTAAATGTTAAAAATATAGATAAGTAACAATAAGAAACACACCGTAGTCGGCTCCTGAATATACATTGCGCTCCAAAGCAAAGTTGGTTTTACATCTGCATTTTCATTTTGAACTTCGGAACGACTTTCAGCATTTTCAGAAACTGGGATCTTGAGAAGAGCATTCATAGCTGCTCGTAATAAATTTTTCCCTTGTTTTGCATCATCGCACAATGCTGAAAAGTACAATATAAACCTGAAGAATATAAGGTAAGCAGGTGTCAAATTTCACATATTTCTCCAAGTTGGTGGTGGTGGTTAAGATTATGTTCCACAGATTCATTCGTAAGCAGGTATCTACTTTTTTCAAGAAAAAATAAAACTGATTTCATAATTAACATTTCCATAATAAAACTGATTTCATAATTAACATTTCCATAATCAATTGAGTATTTGGGTTTGGGNACCATTCCATATCATTAAGTTAGCAAGAACTATAAATACGCTCCCCAAGCCCAACCTATCCCTTTCTCTTTTTTTCCACTGGCTTCTATTCGAAAACTACATAGGTGTAGATAGAGACTTCTTTCCTAGAAAACTAGAAAAATAAAAAATAAATAAATAAATAAAATTTATTATCAAAAACAGAGTGATCTCCCAAGTGAATCACAATGTCCAAATATAGAGACATAAAGACACGCTAAAAGCTAAACCAAAAGTTTTTGTACATATGACAAATGAGAGACCTATAACTAGACTAAACGAAGGAGAAACATTTTCTTCCCCAGAAACTAATGTCACTTACATGCCTGATGGACAAACTGCCAGACTGCCACCAATCTGCAAAGCTCGGATTGATGTACTTTGCTCAGGGTATATAGCTAAAGGAAAATACAAAAATCATTTTTTTGGCTCATTTCTTCGAAAGCCATTAAAGAAGGTATAGGATGAGAAACATTCTTACATTGAGGAGGGTATACAACAAGAAAATTGAATACATCTGGCTTCAAGGAACTCGTTGTAACACATATCCCCCTTGCCACCTTTCCTTTGACATCTCTCAAATTTAAACCTTCAAGAGTTTCTCTAAGAGGATCTGGTGGATATGGGACCGTTAACGTCGGGTCTAGGACAAGCTGAACGCTGAATAAATCCTGACCTGAAGCTAATCTAACACCCTTATATTGCCCACTCTCCTGCAAAATTTCTTAAGCTCAGACAAATCACAAATGTAAACTAATTTGCACCCTAAGGGTAATGACAATTTAGTTTTTTCCGGATACCTTGTACCATAGGTATCTATTATAAAATACACCAGTGATAAACACGTATCAGTACCTTGTCCGTAAGCAATGCAATCACTGGCATTCGTAGAACCTGTATAAGAAAGATCTCAAGATTAATAAAAATAAAACATGCATAACAATGCCACAAATGCAGGGGAAAAAAATATCCCCTTTTATACTTTTCTACTTATAAAATAAGAGACAGAAAGAAAAGTAAAAAGGAAAATATTTGAAGAAAACTGACAGGAATTATAATAATAGCACGGAAGTAAGTGAGAAAAAATTCTAAACCAAGACCACTTTAGCATAATTCAACAGATAGAACATAAAGGACTCTTATATTTTGTTTGTCTCACTCCTTCCTGTAGGTTAAATTTAAATTTGCTGAATTCTCAGCCATAAGAACTTACTATAAGTCCTAGCAATGCAAACAGTAAATGCTTCATACAGTGCAGGAGAAGACAGTACGAAGCATGAAAGATCCGACAAAATAAGGCATGAAAGTTGAATAAGGCTACAATATATGGAGAAGCACATATAGATATTTATATATAAATGCTACATACTAAGTAAGGCATAAGCAACTCCCAATGGAATTACGGAAGTCACATGGAAGTTTTCCATGACGCAGGAAATCATGGCCTGAACCACCAAAACTTACATGAATGCAACCTTTGACAGCAGCTCGACGACAAAAGGCCTGAGATAATTCCCCCTGGCCATAAATAGGATAAATCAAAGCGCCAGTTGCATTCGTAAACCTAAGCAGAACACGAAAATCAATATATAGTTTTGTATATAAACTAAAGCCAGTGTCAAGCGAATATCTAGATATAACATTTTGGGTTCTATCACAAACATGAAACATCAAAATAAAGATAGCTATATTTCAGCTTCAGCTGATTATTTTTATTTCTTTTCACTTGCCAGAGAAGGAAAAGAAAAAATCTCACAGTACATAATGTAATACTCGAAAGACTAAAGACTGTGCCAGGCCCACATGGACTTCAAATATAACACAACAATCATTCATTTAAAATAAGAAGCCGAAATACCATGAAATCTAACCTGCCAACTGATTTTTGGTATAGAGCTAAACGTTCTATCCCATGTTTTGTCTTTACTACATCCTTGCAAAGCTCTAAGTCATTCTGATTATAATCAGCCATTGCTATAGCATACAGAATAATCCTGCACAAACCCAAAAAAAAAAAAAAAATTTACATCATTTAGAAGATTCATTCCAAGATTTTCTATTAAAATTTCGAAGTTACGAAAGAAAAAGAGACCCAAAAAAAAAAAAAAATCTCACTAACACAGAGAGAGAGGCTGTACGATTTAATCTTAGGAGGTAAGCGCATTTTCTTCAAGAATTCGACGAAAGGGGTCTCCAAATCCTCCTCAGAAATCGTCGAATTCTGACGATCTTCAGCGCCATTTCCTTCCCCGGAAGCCTCTAAATGCTGCTGAACCAGCTTGAAGAACCTCATCAACTGATTCTTCTCCGTAAGACTAAGACTCTTGTCCTTAAAAATGGCGGCCCGAGAGTCCGGGACGCTCCATAACTTCCCACTGTCGTCGCAAACAAAGCTCGCATCTATGCTCTTAAACTCCACATACTGATTCGCACCCGATTTCAGAATGAGATCAATGGCTTTGTCCGCGCAGAACAAAACCCTAGGCCCGCCGAGGTCGACGTTGAAACTTCTGGAATGTTCGGCGAGGGTTTCGGGGGCAAAAGAGGAAATCTCGACGTCGGAGTAGAGGGCCCGGCGAGTGAGATCCAGAACGGTGTAGTCCAGGGCGTCGCTGCTCGTGGTGGAGGATTGGGGTTTGGGAGGGGTAGAATGGGAATTGAGGAAAGAGGTTAGGTCGGAGACGGAGAGGGAGGTGAAGTGGCTGCCGTAGTAGGGATTGGGGTCGAGGTGGATGACATTTTTTCCGGCGGAAGAGGCGGCGGCGGCGATAATGGATTCCGGGAGGCCTGTGCCGACGAGGATGAGATGGAAGGTGTTGGGCTCAATTGGAGGATACGATGAGGCTTCATCCATGGCTATCGTGGTGGACCTTTTCAGAATGACCATAAACTGATAAAAACCTCAAAATGAGGTGGAATTGATGTAATATTTAATGAAAATCGATCGATGGGTAAAATAAATAAATGGAATAATATACTTTTATCAATATTAATCCTTACATTTAAAATTCGTTATAAATTTAGCACAAGTCATTAATTTATCATGGTGATTTAATAAATTTATTCTCTAATTAGTTTTTATATGTTTTATTTTCAATTTTTTAAATGTCATTTTGATAGATTAATTATTTTAAATTAGTGTCACAGTATAAATTTATAACAGATTTTAAATATAATAGTTAATGTTAATAATAACTAAAACAAATGTACAAATTGAACAGTACGTCAAAATACAATATACAGAATTGATTTTATCCTCAAATAAATAAATAAAATTAACCTTATAATAGAAATGATTTTTTAAAGTAAATTAAAGACTTTTTTTTTTTTTTTTGAAAGAAAACGGATCTATTATTATAAAAAATCTATATACTTTACAACAACAATTTTATTGGAAGAGAAGATTCTACCAACCAAAATAACTTAGATCATCTCTAATGCATTTTGCTAATAAAAGTTGTTAATGTTAAATTTGGAATAACATAGCAAATTTAGCGTGCACTTTTTAAATTTTACTCTCATATATACATGCTAAAATAAATACTATTCTATATTTTAAATATTAATTTTTATTTTAAAATATATTTTTCTACTATTAACTTTTATTATTTCATCAACGCATAAAAATTTAATTCCATCTATCAATTTAGAATTACTCATATTCTACATAAATGAACAAACTAGTCATTGATGCAGCATGAGAGAAATAGTTGGAACTACGAACTTGTGAAAGAGGTGGGATCGTGATTTGGCTTAAACTTTTATTTTCAATTTTTTTTTTTTTTTTGCATGTCAATGAGTTTGTAGTTGATTGTAGAGTTGCAAATATGAGCCGGCCCGAAAATCTGGCCCGACCTTATAACCCGATGGCTAAATACTAGGTCGTGCCAAAATCGGGCCAAACTGAGCAAGCTATGTACTATTTTGTAAAAATATAATTTTTTAATAATAATTACAAAACCGACAAATTTTTTTTTAAAAAAAAAAATAATAAAAAATGAGTCATCCCGGCCCAACGAGCTCACTTCCTCGGCCCAGCCCGGGCCAGGCCAAATGAACGAGCTGCAGGCTGGCCCATTTGGCTCGACCTATATTTGTAGCTCTAGTTGATTGTTAAAGCCGTTTGTAGATAGAATATTTTCAAATTACATCATCTACCTCTCTCTCTCATGTGCTTAACACTGGCATAAATATTTTGATTGAAGAACCAATAGTGTAACTCTAGAGTAATATTAGTTTGCTTTGCAGAGAAAAGAAAAATACTAGTATGCCCAGAGGAACTATAGTTACACCTTTCTTATTAGCTAAAAATGTGACAAAAAAGGAAAATTTTTTAAACCAGAAAGAGAAATAGTACACTTCATCTTAGATCCTTCAATCTATTATCTACAACTTGACTTGAGACCAAAAAAAGCCTAAATGTTCTTTTATTTTATTATCTTTTATTAATCTTTAATTTATCTACAAAAAAATCAAATAGCAAATTGAGTATTCTGGAAAGATTAATCTACCATTTTCTCATAATTTTTTATTTTATAATTTCATCGTTATGAGAACTCTTTTAGTTTTCTTTCTTTTTTCTTTTTTCTTTTTTCCCCTCTGTTTTACTTTTGAGTTTTCATCGTTAATTGATATATAATCTTTTATCTTTCTTAAAACTTGGCTCGAGATTATATGCCCCTGGATATCATTTTTTTCAGTTTATTGACATTAAAACAAAATCAACGAAGCAAGAAATGGAATAATGGTTCAAAAATTGGAGATCAGTATCAAAGAGAGAAACTAAAATGCCAAAATAATGAGAAGGAAAGAAACACAAATGATGGCTATAAGAGAGAGTTATATAGTTGGAATGTATAGATCGTGAGAAAAAAAGGAAAAAGGAAATGGAGTGGTGCAGCAAATGCAAAGTTAAGAGAATGATATACAATTAGAAAAAACTATGTTCAGTTTAGTCTTTTTGCTATTAATAAAAGAGATGTCTTCATACCACTTAGATGTGCAAATATAACTCCCTTATGCCCAGGAATGACAAGTTTACCTATCACCCATATTTGCACATACCTATCTGTTGGGGTAATCAAGTTCAGGACATGTATTTTTCAAATATGGCCCGTTTGGCTCAACCCATATTTGTAGCCCTAGTTGATTGTTAAAACCGTTAGTGGATAGAATATTTTCAAATTACATCATCTACCTCTCTCTCTCATGTGCTTAACACTGGCATAAATATTTTGATTGGAGTACCAATGGTGTAATTCTAGAGTAATATTGGTTTGTTTTACAGAGAAAAAATAAAAAGACTAGTATGCCCAGAGGAATTATATTTACACCCCTCTTATTAGCTAAAAATGTGACAAAGAAGGAAAATTTTTTAAACCAGAAAGAGAAGTGGTACGCTTCATCTTAGATCCTTCAATCTATTATCTACAACTTGACTTGAGACCAAGAAAAGCCTAGATGTTCCTTTATTTTTTATCTTTTATTAATCTTTAATTTATCTACTCAATCATTTTGTCTACAAGAAAATCAAATAGCAAATTGAGTATTCTGGAAAGATTAATCCACCACTTTCTCATAATTTTTTATTTAATAATTTCATTATTATGAGAACTCTTTTAGTTTTCTTTCTTTCTTTTTTCTTTTTTCCCCTCCTTTTTAGTTTTGAGTTTTCATCATCAACTGATATATAATCTTTTATCTTTCTTAAAACTTGACTCAAGATTATATACCCCTGAATATCATTTTTTTTCAGTTTATTGACATTAAAACAAAATCAACGAAGCAAGAAATGGAATAATAGTTCAAAAATTAGAGATCAATATCAAAGTAAGAAACTAAAATGCCAAAATGGGAAAGAAAGAAACACAAATGATGGCTATAAGAGAGAGTTATATAGTTGGAATGTATAGATCGTGAGAAAAAAAGGAAAAAAGGAAGTAGAGTGGTACAACAAATGCAAAGTTAAGATAAGAATGTACAATTAGAAGAAACTATGTTCAGTTTAGTCTTTTTGCTATTAATAAAAAAGATGTCTTTATGCCACTTATATGTGCAAATATAGCTCACTTGCACATACGGATCTGTTGGGGTAATAAGTTCAGAACATGTATAAGTTTCAAAAATTTGATCTGGTTAAGAGATTTCCGTCTAGACTAGTAGACACATGCAATAAGTTACTTCTGAAAAAGCCCTTATTTCACCTTCTGAGCCCATCCCTAGAATAAGTATATTAGGGTACCGGCCCATACTTAACCCAATTATTTAACATTTATAAAAACAAAAATAGAAAGTACATAACAAACAACAAATATTAAAGAAACATGTTTTCTTTAGAACAATGAACAATCCCTACTATGTTTACAGTAATGTAATGAAACACCATTTTTTTTTTCTTTTTTCAAGTTGGTCATTAATGACTTAAGCGTAGCAATGCACCTATCAAATGATGAGGAATATGAACTCGTCCTGCCTTTTTAAACGATGAAACGAGACACAAAAAAATATGGGCTTTCTCAGCAGGTTTTAGGGTGGAATTAATTGGGGTGACTAGTTATTTGACCATTTTTTTGACCCAAAATTTAGTATATGACCATGCTCAAAAATTTAGGGGAAATTAGGCATTCTATAGCATTTTTAGAATTTTTTTTTGAAAAATACAGCAGTCTGCATTTTTTATAGGCCTGGTACAGTTTTTATTAGAAAAATACCATTTTCTAAAATAGTAACCGGTAACAATTTTTTAGAAATTGGTAACTAGTAACCAAATATATTTATAACTGGTAATTAGTAATTAGTTTTTATAAACTAGTAACTAATAACCATTTTAAAAATAGTATTTTTCTAAAAAAATTCAAAAAGTGATATTTTTCTAATAATAACTGTACGGAAATTAGAAGAAGAAAAAAAAAAAAAAAAAAAACCTAACGTCTGTGCTTTTGTAATTCTTTTGAGTTTTTATAGGTAAAAGTGTTAGAAATCTAAAAGTTCGTTGCTAAATGTCTAACTCACTTAATAACGAAAAATAGAAATACTTATACAACATATCCTATAACTGAAGCTTCAAAATAAATAGATATTTAGGTATAATTTTTAAAATATAGAGACGTACTTAAACTAATTTAAATCATGCATATCTAGTTTTCTCTATTTTTTTTAATAACTACATGATTTAAATCATGGACATCTAGTTTTCTCGATTTTTTTTAATAACTATGGCCCCGTTTGTTTCGCCTATTTGAATGTGTGTATTTGAATGGAAATTGTGGAATGGGTTATAATTGGAATTGAAGACATTTGAATGGAAAAAATAGTGGAATGGGTTATAATTAGAATGGGAGTATTGGAATGGACCATTCAAAAACACCTCTTCCCCTCCATTCTCATCCAAGACACAAAAATCTATTCAAATAGTTGATGTGACTGATGAACCATTTGAATGGAAAAACTAAATTATTAAAACAAACACTCATTCCAAAAGACCATTTGAATGGAAAATTTAGAATTGTTGAAACAAACACCCATTCAAATGGATTTTCCATTCCAATGGAATGGAATGGGCGAACCAAACGGCCCCTATATCTTCCTTGATTTCTATCTTCCTTGATTTCGCCCCGTTTCCATTACTGAATACCAAAATGGAATTAAGGTAGGAGATTGATTATAAAAGCTACAAATAAAAAATAAAAAATAAAAAATAAAAAGTGACTGAACGCCCACCGCTAGCCAATATGCCTTTGGCAATGTGCTATTTGTGGACATGTGCAATCGAGGATATACAATGAGTAAAGAGCAAAGGCCTCCTACTCTCCCCTCCTTAAAACTTTGCCAGAAAAAGCAAAAAGCAAAATTCAAGAGATTAGACCAAAAAAGCATAAAAATCCATCAATTCAATTCAAATTCACTAAACAACTCCTCCCACCAACTAACTAACTAACTAATCCACACGCGCCCCACCTCCACCCGTTCTACACGTACGCGTGAAGATCACTCGCAGAGACGGCGGCTCGGCCTACGCTAATTACTTGGAAAGCCAATTCCGGAAAACGATGACGTTGAGGCTCACCAGCCTCACACGCACCGTCGGGCCGTACATCTTACCCGCCTCTACGAGTGTGCGTCTACCCTACTCTATCACCGTCCAAACTCCTCTAGACCACTAAATCATTTCGCTTTTATGTACAATCAGCGGCTTAAAATCGAAGACAAACAAACCCATACTTTAAGGCGGCCGTACCTGATCACAGACTCATTTCCCTTATTACCCCAAACCCAAAGTCCCGCCGGTGCACAGAAAACGAAGAAGAAAAGAAACACATCTGTATTTTGTTGCTCCTCAAGAGCTCGTTTAGAAAAATAGTTTCTTTTATTTTTTTTAATTTCTATTTTATTATTCCTCCATTGAAGAACCAAATCCGAACCTCGATAAACAATCTGAACCAGAACCGGTCACTCTTTCTCTCTCTCTCCCCTAGGCAGATGCAACCGACATCTGGCGGTGGCAGCACTANAGAACTGAGTCGAAGTGGACTCGCCCGGTTCCGGTCGGCGCCAGCGACCTGGTTAGAGGCGCTACTCGAAGACGAAGAAGAGGACCCGCTTTTAAAGCCCACTCAGTGTTTGACACAACTCCTCACTGAAAACTCATCGCCATCTCCCGCCAGAGGGGGCTCGGTGGTTCCGTTCGGCTCTTCCTCCGCCGATCCCAGCTCCTTCGACGTCGGGTTCCTCCGGCAGAACAGTTCCCCGGCGGATTTTCTCGGGAGTTCCGATGGATTCTTCTCGAACTTCGCGATTCCGGCGAGTTTCGACCTGGCGGCGTCGTCATCGGCGGCGAACATGAGTGCCGGCTCACCTTGTGGCAGCGGCAGTAGTAGTAAGCGGGCGAGGGAGGTCGAAGCTTTACGGAACTTCTCCGGAAACTTGTCGTCTCCGATTGTGAGTTCCGAATTTGATTGTGTGAGCTTATCTTTTGCCGCTAAATAAATAAATAATTAATTAATTACTTTTTTTATTTTTTGGGTAGAAAATGGAGCAAGGAGGACATGTTTCTGGTTTGATAGATATGGAGATGGAAAAGCTTTTGGAGGAATCAGTGCCTTGCCGGGTTAGGGCTAAGCGTGGTTGCGCTACCCATCCACGGAGCATTGCGGAAAGGGTTAGATTTTTTAAAATAAAGAATTGGAAAAAGGAACATATAGTGTGTGTTTATTTCTTTCATTTTAGAGCTTATTTTTCGTGGTTAATTAGGTTCGAAGGACTCGAATCAGTGACCGAATCCGAAAACTTCAGGAGCTTGTGCCCAATATGGATAAGGTAAGTAGTTAGTTTCCTCCAATTTACTAGGTATAATTTTATGGTGTTTTTTTTTGTCTTTGCATTAATTATTGTCTCTCTTGAGATTTAAATTATCTTGCATTTCGGTTTTTATGAGCGGAGTAAAAAGGGTGAGGATAATTGTTAGTTATAAATTGTGAGCTAGGTTTGCAATTCAATTGGGAAATAATAATATAATTGTAGATATGTACTACTTTGATCATCAGTGCAATAGTATTTATGTTATTATCCAAATCCAGTTAAATAACTGTCTTCCTGCTCACGGAAATCTAACGATAAGCTATATGAAAGTGTCCTTAAAAATTGTCTCTTTTAAACGGTTCAATCGACATTTTCATTTTCTTGCTTTTACGCTTGGTCTAGGTGTAGGGGCAATGAAGAATGGTCAAGACAAGTACGTAGGTAGCCCATTAGCCCACACTTAGTGGAATTACATGTATGCTGTTCTCAAAAGAATTCCATTTTAGTGTCTTAAGTCTTCTAATTTTAAAGAGGATGAATGGATGATGTCCAACACCAGAAAACTGAAAGGAACACGAGCGATTGTAGTCATAACTTTTAATTATACTATGTCTTGTTTCCTTAGTTCCTTTAAGTATCACTTTTTGATAATTTTGTTAGTAGTTCTTTATGGTATCCTTTCTGTTATCTTCAGTACTGTCACTTTTTTTTTTTTTTTTTTTTGGGTTATTTTCTATACGCCTGTCTAGTTGTTGATTTGATTATTCTATTTGATTCCATGCAAGTAGCTAATGAATACCAACTTTCATGCACTTCTTGTATGTATGGATTGAAATGTTGTCTATTCTATTTCTCTTACTCAATTTTAAGAGAGTAATTATATACTTTGGCCTGATAAAGTCTTTTAGAACCCAGTGATATTTCTTGTCCTCTCTTTACATATGTGCTGATCTCCCAAGATCCTTTGTATCGGGAACGTGGACTTCAAGTATGGAACTTAATGTTCCTTTGATTCGACCACCACATTATACAAATGTATTTAAAGGGTATAATGGGTGCGGGTGAGATGCAAATATTGTCTTCTTTGGAGGCATGAATTACTTTTGAGGTTGGGGCAAATAGTGATTCATGAACATTTTAATGTTCCAATGTTTGATGCTGTTAATTTTATTTAGTATTGAATAGCCCTTTCGGCTATGAAATTAGTGAAGTCAAGAAGAGCATGAGTCATAGAGTGGTGAGGTAAGATAGACACCTAACAGTTTATGGATGTCTTTTCTTTGGTTATTTATATTACAAAGGTAGCTTTCTCCCCTTACCTAGAAACCCTCATATTATTTAGATGTTCAAATACCTACCAGTCATTTTGAATGGGCAGTTCACCTAAGTAAAACGCTTCACATAGCTTAAGGGTTTGTCCCATTAATAAACAACTGAGATCAGGTTTTGGTTGCATACTGATTTGAAATTAATTTTTGCTGCTGTTTCTTGTTGAAAGGCTTATTAGGTTTCAACTTATTATGAGCATTGACTTTTATAATATATAAGCACGTTGCTAGTAAATGACGGTGATTGTAGCAAGTTTTGTTTTCCATCTAGATTGTAATTTTAACCTGATTACTTTATGGGCTTCCTCCAAGGAAACTCCTGGATAATGGAACTGTGCATATGTAAAATCACATTTTGCAATAACAGTACTTGTGAACTTTGATAGTGAATAGTATCAACTTTCTGTCGTGGCTTCCTCACAAATTTTTATTCAAATTCTATTCACGTCAAGTATATGTACGGTAAAGATTAGGTCGAGTGGTCAAACCCATGGTCTGCTACCATTTTATGTGGTTTGATTATTCATGGGGGCCTATTTAACAATATCTTAATGTTTCCTACCTCCTAAAATTGTAGGGTTCAGCGGGTAAGAAAAAAAAAGTTAACCTTTTAACTTTCTTTCCTGGTTTGCAGCAAACAAATACCGCTGATATGTTAGATGAAGCTGTAGAATATGTGAAATGCCTCCAAAAGCAGATTCAGGTATCATCTGACTCTTGTCAAGAAACTTGTAAATATTATGTTACTGAGATCTGGAAAATATTTAGAAATTTGAAATCCATTTTCTGTTTTAGCAATTATAGAATTAAAAGAAAAATTCATCTTTACCGGACACTATTACAGATGCATTAAGAAGAAAGTATCATACTTTGAGTGATTTCATGTTTAAAGCTGACATAAATGGAAACCATATTTTTTTGCGTATTCAATAACTTTGAAAATGGCAGGAACTCTCTGAGCATCAAAGGAAATGCAAATGCGTAAACAAAGAATAACCAGCAGAAGGTACTGAAAAATGCCTTCATACTGTTTATTGTAATTATTAGATCTATGAGATTTCACTGAAGGTTCATCATGGGGATATTTTGATAATGCTAATTTTGAAGATCCACCTTGTAATTTAGAGAGATGCCTTCTTTGTTGTATTCTTCTCCAATATGTGCAAATTGGAGAGTGATAAATATGATCCCTTATTTGGTTATATATTTGCTTCATCTGGGCAAATGTTTGCTTAGTATGTGTAGATTGAAGAGTGTTATATAATTCATTATTCACATTCACTGCCATGTATTTGGTATTTTTTATTTCGTAAAGCATTTCTGCTAAGTAAGCTATGGATCAATAAGAACTTTTCTGAAATTTGAATGTTGTTTTAGGTTTACACTTTTAGCGTAAAGCATCTCTAATGTTTTTACTTTCCAGTAAGCAATTGTATTAGTGAGAATATACACATCATGTACAAATTATCCTGTAGGCAGAGGGTTTCATTGAGAATTATCAATTTATTTTCATGAGTCCATACAATTGATGACTTCGTTCGACATTTAATACATTAATACTTTTGTGTCATTTCATAGTCCCAGTTACTCACCTCCAATATTGAGGTTTAAGGTTCAAATCGACCCACTTTTTTATCAAAAAAAAAAAAAATAAAGAAAAGAAAAGAATAGACTATAGCATACATGATTTCCTTTGATAGGTATTGCTCGTTGAATGGTTTTTTACAGTTTTTTTTTCCTTGAATTAAAACGGTAGTTTTATTTGCATGTACTAGGCTGTAGGTATAAGTTCGGCTACTGATATTTTCATGTGCTCTCTATTAGTGGACAAAATTGAATGAATAAATCATGAAATTTTATGTCAAACTGAGGTTCCAAATTACATTTTGCACGACTTAATCGATTTATGTTGATGGAAATGGATTTTTAAATGAAAACTTTCTACATTGATCTGGTTTGCACTTTCTTTTCTTGTTTGAATCTCATATGGTACTTTTTCATCATGGCTTGAGTAGAGTTTGATGATCACGTTCCTCCCCCCCCCCGTCTCTCTCTCTCTCTCCTTCTTCTTTAACTTCGCAAACACATTCACGGTTCAATCACGAAGAGGCATTGCTCGAATATTACTCTAGTTGTCGTGTATTTCATGTAAGCTAATGTTACAAGTGCGCACGGTTGTGTGTTTGATGGACACTGTAACGCTTTCGCATCCTGTAGGATTTATTTGCACATCTATATATATATATATGCATCATATGTATTTATTTAATTCTATATTTATATTCATATTTATTTAAGAATTAGATTAAAGAGTTTCTGATTCATTGCAGATATTGTCCATAATCATGACAATCTATGCAGTACAACTTTTAGCTGTTGGTAAGTGTGCTTAAAATGTTTTTAAGATACATATGGCTATGTACGTACTTACAAGAGAACATATATAGGTATGTTGTGCAAAAACTTATATTACATTAAGTTTTTATATAAAAATTGCTGGTATATGATTTAGGTCAGGAAATATAAAAGATTCTTTTAGCTCTTTCAACCATACTATAATTAGTAATTTCAGCTTTCTAGTAGCAGCTTCTACCATTAAATTATTACCTTAGCTTCATCTCCATATATTGGTCTCAGCAGATAATTTTGATTGAACAATTCAGAGAATGATAGAAATGAGCATATAGTTTTGCAAGATTTTCAGGTATTTTGTATCTCTCACTGGAATCAAATGCCAGTTGTTGGTCATCAATGAGATTCATTGAGCAATTCAGACGGTTATTTAGGTCCTGAAATTTTCTCTTATCCTGTATATTTATGCCTGATCTGCATTCATGATTAGCTATAGAGAGTTCAGTATATATATATATATATATACACGCAGACGTCCGAATTCAAATGTCTAATTTTAGAGTTCCAATTTATGTCCGAACTGTGAAAAAATGACATAAACATATAAATTTTGAATACCTCCAATTTTATTACTCTCATTTAAAATAATACATTGATTGGACATAAATTGGACCACAATTACTAGTGATCTGCATTCTAAACGTAGGTTTGTATAGAATATTTCACATTTTAAGGCTACTGAAGGCATGTATAGTTTGATTTTCCAGTATTTTCATATACTATTTTGGCAATATTGGACTGGCTGTAGTCCTTAGATTGCTAATACTATGTTCATGCTGAGATATAATATTAGTTGTACTATTCCCGTGTAGTCTGAAATAGTTGATAACTTGATATTTAATTAGCGCTGAAGTGCTGCTTTGAGTAGTTATAGTTGATAACTTAATATTTAATTTGATAACTTGATATTTAATTAGCGCTGAAGTGCTGCTTTGAGTAGTTATAGTTGATAACTTGATATTTAATTAGCGCTCGAGTGAACTACATCCTTAAATTTTAGTTCACCATTGATCGACAAAATGTAATTCTTTATGAACTTTGTGCTCCCTTAAAGGTCTGGAACTACTAGATATGAATTTAGTTTTCAGAAGTAGATGGAAATTGAAACAAGGAAGTGTTATCTAATAATTAAATATTTGTTGAGGATGAGGCATATTTTCTTTTGGTTGAGTTTTTAATTAGAACGCTTCTTATTATAATACTTCTTGAGTTGATTGCCTGTTGGAATGTTTCTGCTTGAATTTTCTAGCGAGGTTTCCTTCAATTTTAATGGAAAAGTATAGCTTACGAAAATAAAAAAGGGAGAAATTAAAGCATAGATAAGGTTTATCATCTTATTCGTTTGCCATTTTTTTTTAATAATAATAATATTATTATTATTTTAACATGCAAATTGAACGTGCTCTTGGGAAGCTTAGGTTATGTTCGTATAGTAGGTTAATTTTAAGAAACACGAATCTATCATCACTTCGAAGATGTTAATGGGTAAAATTATTGGCATTGGTCGGAAATTCATGTTTCATGACAAGGTGATTTTCTGTAAGGTTATGTCTAGGGTTTAGAACTTGGTTTGTCCTTTATCTTTTTTCTTAATGATCTTTTTGTGTTCTCCGCGGTAAAACTCTCACTTTCGAAGTTTGTTCATTTTTTTTCCTTCAAACAACTATTTTGAGTAATTATAAGAAATGTAGTGTTTTTTTTTTAATATCAACATAAAAAATGGCCATTTTTCACACATATGTAATAAACGGCCGTTTTATAATTTTATTGTGATAGTGGCCGTTTACAAGTTAACCTATTTTTTAAAAAATAAATCAATTTTATCCAAAAGAAATCAATTTTTTAAAAATTAAATCAAATATTTTGTTATATTAAATATTAAAAATAGCTATTTTTCAAGTAAGTTTCAAAATTCGACCATTGTTTAACATTGTTTGAAAAAAGGGTCATTTTTCAAACAACGATTCAAAATTTGGCCATTGGGCTAAAAAACTCAATTATTTTTGAGCTCTTGCTGTTGAGCCTTTTCATTTTGCAAGAGAGAATTAGGCCATCTACAGTCATTTTAGAAAAGAATTGTAAATTTTTGTATTTTACATGTTATTTTTTAAAAAGTCGTATAGAGTGTCAAATTCGATGAGTTAATTTTTTAGAAAGAAACAAAAATATGATGGGTCAGTTTTTTTTTTCCCAATTCTTATACCTTTATTTTTCCAGATAATATCATTTTTAAAAAACTTTTAGAGAAATGTTATTTTTAAAAAACATTTACAAGTTACTAGTGTTTGAAAAACTGGCTATCGTTTACTAATTACTATTTCAAAAATGACATTTTACCAAAAACTTTTAAAAAGTTGCATTTTCTAAAAAAAAATTACCAAATTTAGAAAAAATCGAGGCCCACTGGTTACCTCAAGTAATCCAACTGATTACCTCGAGTACCACTGAAAAATGCCAATTTCGAAGAAAAATTTGTATTTTTTTTAAATATTTATTATAAATACTATTTTTTTAACGCACTTTTTAAAAGTGATATTTATCTAAGTCCTGGAATTTTTTTAAAATATATAGGCCATCCGAGATTTTTTAATTTTTAGTACTTTGGGCCTGGAATTTTGAAAAAAGCTTATTTGATTACTAGAATAAATGCTATTGGAAATTAGGGAAAATGTTACTTGAAACTAATTTGATTTGCTAGAATCTACAAACCGATTTAGTTACTAGATATCAAGATACTAATTTTGTTACTGAAAATCATTTTAGTTTCTTGTAACCTAAATGTTTAGAAAAATGTCACTGAATGTTGTACGGAAAAATAATTATTTTGGGTTATTCTCATTTAAAAAAAATATGAAAATGAAAAGAAAAAGAAAAAACAAAAGTGTATCTAAGTAAAGGAAGGCCAAAGACTACCTGATTAAAGGCTTTAACATGAAAAATTAGTAAAGTAAAATGAAGGACTTTTAGTAAATGGTTGATACTTAGTCTACTAGTTGATAAATTATGCTTAAAAACAAAATTGATCTATTTAGGGTCCATTTGGTTGGGGGAAATAGGAAGGAAAAGAATAGAATTGATTCCAAAATAACCCAATTCCAATGTTTGTTTGGGATGTGAGAATGGAAACAAGCTTTCCAATGGAAAAGAATTTGATGGAATTGCATTCCACCCAACCTTAGGTGGAAACTCCATTCCATTCTAATGGTTTTTTTCTTTATTCCCCAATTAACCTTGTAGGAAAAATGTGATATTAATGAAAAATAGAAAATTATTAATACATAGTTTATGAAGAAAATAATAATTTTTTATTTATATTGATAAAAAAATTTTAATATTTTTTCTTGTCAAATGTGCTTTTTTATTAAATATAAGAAATAATTATGAAATAATATTAATAACATAATTAAAAAAATAATAAAATAATTTAATTTAAAATAATAATAATTTATTTTGATAAAAAATAATTAATAAAATAATAAAATAAATTAAAATAATGGTAAACGTAAAATAATTTAACTAAAAACAATTAATAAAATAATATAATAAAATAAAATAATGCTAAATGTAAAATAATTTAATAAAATAATAATTTAACTAAAAATAATTTAATAATAAAATAAAATAGTGCTAAATATAAAATAATTAATAAAATAGTAATTTAATTAATAAAAAATGAATAAAATAATGAAATAAAATAAAACTAAATGTAAAATAACTTAATTAGTAAAAAATTATTAATGAAATAATGCAATAAAATAAATAATGTTAAATGTATAATAAAATAATAATTTAATAAAAATAATAATAATTTAATTTAATAAAATAATAATGTTAAATGTAAAATAAAATAATAAAATAATAATTATATAAATAAAATAATAATTTAATTAATAAAATTATTTAATGCTAAATGTAATTTAAACTACTTAAAATATTCATTTTAAGCTGAAGGATATTTTTGTCATTATGCAATTAATTCCATTATTTTTCACAGTTAACCAAATATAAGAATATTCATTCAGTTGCTGATTCTACTACTCTAATCAAACAACATAATTATATTACCATTTATTTTCCATTCTATTCTGATTACTATTACCATTATCATTACCATTTCATTACTGCAACCAAATGGGCCCTAGTTTCTAAAATAGATCTATTATATATAAAAATGATAGATTCCACTATTTATCATAAAAAAAAAACAAGAAAACTATACTGAGACTAAAATAGTGTAGGAGGAGACGTTTACTAATTTCTACTTTAAAGGAAAAAAAACAAAAAGAGATATTTAATATAGTTACTCAAAAGGAATAAGGATAATAACCAAATTATTTCAGTTGGTCCAAGGTTTGAGGGTTGTGTGTGTGTGTTTGGGGGGTCAGGGGTTCAAACCTTGGTAATATGTGTGTGTGTGTCATTTTTCTTTAATTTGTAGTAGGTGGTGGTCATTAGTTAAGTCCTACTTTTTTAAAAAAATTAAAAAAGGATAATAACCAAATAGATAGGAAATTCGTCCCAAGTGACCAAGTCTCTCAGATTTGGAATATACCAGTTTAATTGAAAATTTGAAATTGTGTATTTTGTTGTAACTTCAAGAAGATGTGTTGGGTTAATTTGTACTGTTTTGCTTCTAATATTGATTTGCATCGAGTACTTAATGATAAAAGTATGAAACTAGCTTAAAAGTTAAAACTTCGATCTAAATTCAGCCAAGATTCTCTCTTAAATCAGTTTATGAAATGTTTATTCTCAAGTAAACTTGAAATTAATATAGTTTATTAGTGCAAAAAAAAAATGTCGAGTTTGACTTACCTGGTAAAGTGGGTGTCACTTTTGCTAAAAATCTAATTCTAGATTACATAATGACACGTTTTACGTCTCAATAACATGGATTTTTTTTTTTTTTTTTCATGAGATCTCAATAACATGGATTGCATCACGGGATTGCACAAGGGGGAGCTACCGCTACGTGGGTGAGAAGAATTGCTAGAGACAAGAAGATCGAGTGTCGAAGGAAAATCGAGTGAGGCTTTGCTCGGCCAAAGAAGGCGGTGGTCAATTGCTTGAATGGACTTGTCCTGCCACGTGTCAGTTGGAAAATAACTAGCCTGATATGCTTTTTCTGAGAACATCAGATTATCAGAACATGTAAAAATGCCTCCTTACAATTATCAAAAGAAAATTTTATAAGAAAAATATATAATAATGCCTCCGTTCAAAAGGGAATAATAATAATAAGAATAACATTGTGACCACTACTATTATTAGGGGATGGCTACGGTAGGGGCGTCCTTATGTAGAGTCATGCCTTAATTATCGTTGGATGGAAATCTGTGGGGAATAACGGGAATCTGTGGAGAATCTATTTATATACAGATTCTCATCCAACGGTGAATAGACAGGGCCTACGTAGGGCGTCCCTACTGTAGACGCGTCCCTATTATTATTATCATTATTTATTATTAAGGGATGGCTACAGTACGGGCGTCCCTACGTAGGGTCATGCCTTAATTACCGTTGGATGGGAATATGTGAGGAATAACAGGAATTTGTGGAGAATCTATTTATATACAGTTTATGGGGATGGCTACGGTAGGGGCGTCCCTACGTAGGATCATGCCTTAATTATCGTTGGATGGGAATCTGTGGGGAATAACGGGAATCTGTGGAGAATCTATTTATATACAGATTCTCATCCAACGGTGAATA
>JXTC01000014.1:288014-357522 GCA_002914845.1 Trema orientale | reverse complement strand
TATCTCTATCGGTTTTTCCTTTTTTTTTGTTTTTTTTTTTTGTTTTGGAAAGTTGTAATGAATCATTCGATTTTAAAAATCAATCGGACAGTTAAAACTGTTTTTTTTTTTTCCTTCATACTTTTTGAAACGGCCATAAAAAATAGACCTTTATTTCTTTTTATTTCCTTTTACAATGTGTTTTTAGAAATATTGGATAGTTTACCTTATTTTAGTTTTTTTTTATAATAAATTTACAATAGCATTCCAATTTGACTATTTCTTAAATTTAATCGACTTATATAAGCTAAATAAAATAAAATAATACAAAATGACAAAAATACCATTAGTAGATGATGGATTTTTTGAAATCAGTAGATGATGGATTTAGGTTTATATTATATATATTTAATGGGGATGGCTACGATAGGGGCGTCCCTACATAGGGTCATGCCTTAATTATCGTTGGATAGGAATCTGTGGGGAATAACGGGAATCTGTGAAGAATCTATTTATATACAGATTCCCATTTAACGGTGAATAGACAGGGCCCTACGTAGGGGCGCCCTTACTGTAGACTCGCCCTTAATATATTTAATTTGTATTTTTAGAGAGATACAAATTCTTGATAAAGTAAAGAGATATGTCGAGCACTTTTACCTAGATTTTTTTTTTATATAAAAAAAAATACGCATCCTCTTATTCCTAAACATTACTTTACATCCTCCAGTCCTGGGGAATCCGAAAGGTACATCTGTTGTTTTTAAAAGTGAGGAAAAACTTATCCTTTCCCTAGTTTCTTTTATCAAAATTAGATATTATTTATTAAAAATTACATTATATATTTTGGGGATGGCTATGGTAGGGGCGTCCCTACGTAGGGTCATGCCTTAATTATCGTTGGATGGGAATCTGTGGGGAATAACGAGAATCTGTGGAGAATCTATTTATATATAGATTCCTATCCAACGGTGAATAGACAAGGCCCTACGTAGGGACACGCCTACTGTAGACACGCCCATATATTTTGGCTACAAGAATAAGGGAGAAAGAGTTAAAGTCTTGTCGATATCCAAAAAGAGTTAAAAGTCTTAGGAGATGGCTACGGTAGGGGCGTCCCTACGTAGGGTCATGCCTTAATTATCGTTGGATGGGAATCTGTGGAGAATAACGGGAATCTGTGAAGAATCTATTTATATATAGATTCCCATCCAACGGTGAATAGACAGGGTCCTACGTACGGGCGCTCCTACTGTAGACGCGCCCAAAGTCTTAATGGTTATTTAAGGCATCCCATACTATTTTTTTCCCTCTTTTTTAAAATAGAGAGGATAGTTCTGACTTTAATACATGGTGTAAAGTGATGTTTAACCATAAAAAATAGGAAAATGTCACCATTATTCCATAATATTTTACTTGTTCTGTAAACATTAAGGGGTCGATGGTACAAAATTTTCCCTTTTCAAATGGCTTCTAATGGAATTTGGGATAGAAAATACAAAATGACTAACGGATGTAACAAAGAGAAATATTAGGTTCTTAAATGACAAATAAAAATGTTGGAGACCAACAAAAAGGTTGGAGACCAATATGCGGTAAAATATTAGGGACTAATATTATCATTTACCTAATAACTAAATGGGATACTAAAATGGGATAGTTTTGGGATTTCCAAGAGTAGACTATGTAAAATAATGTTTAGCTATATGAAAGGTGTTTTTAGTACTGCCTTAAGTAGATGGGGTTTATTTGGGAGGATAAAGAATGCATATTGTGGGGGACATTTTTTCCAAAAAATAATCAAACATCAACAAGTTGTAGAAATGGTCATATATAACACAATAGATCGTTTTATTCCAAGATTTAAGTCATCCAATCACTGTTAAAGGGGCTTAGGTCATTATGAAAGGAGCTAATACTATTCAGATCAACTTGGCTCGATCACTAAAGAAAGCGTTGACCAGAATATATACCTAAACATGGCTCAGAGTCTCAGACACTAAAGCACGGACTAGAGTTCGCAAACAGGCTGAGTATAATTGACCATATAGCATATAGTGTAAACGTTATACATCCAACTAAGGGTGACAATCTATGTCGTGTCATGTTTAACCTAATTAAATCGTGTCGTTAATTGGTTAACCTACGTGTCACCTGTTTAATGAAAACGACGTGCAGATTAATGGGTCAAAACGTATATAAATAGTATAATTGTTAGTTTACTCGATTTTTTAATTAAGTTTTACTATAGTAAGAGAAACTAATTTATTAGCTTTATGTTTTTTATTTTATCTACAAAAAATTCATGAAAAAATATTTTTTTGAAAATAATTATTTAATATAATTTATTAAAAAATTATTTAATTATGTCAATTCAAGTCAATTTCATGTTAAACAGATTCAACTAATTGTACAAATTTCGAGTCGTGTTATCGTGTCATGACCTATATTGCCACTCCTACCTCCAACCATGTCAAATAAAGAATAAGTATATGACCATAGTATACAGGGTCCCCAGGTACTGAACATGCTCAAACTTACACGTGGATTCCTACCAGCTTTGTCCCTACAATTAATAGGTAAGATATATTATAGTCTTTTAGGGGACACGTGGCACTTAACCATAGCTTTTAGTGGATAAAAAGCCATTATAAATGCTACATCTTTCTCGTACAAAGGGTGTCGCCATAATTTTCCAAAATTATACTCGTCATTTCCTCCATATTTTCCTTACATTCTTCTTCTTGAGTACACAGTACTCAGCTACTGCTTACATACTTCTAACAGTGTTCATTGTATGCTATTTGGAGGTACCACAATGGTACGCTGGTGCCCTGCTTGAGATTAGGTGAAAAGTCCTATTATAGTCTTCCTCAAGATAGCACAAACGAGCACCTACGACAAATTTAGGTTTTGGGTTCTTTTGATAAAAATAAATGGAAGGTGCATGATGCTTATTGGTACAAGAACGGAAAATCCATACCAATAGATATTATACTAGAATCACCTTAAAATGAAACAAATGGCAAAATAGGAAATCTAATAATACTTTGTGTGGAACTTAATACCAGACAGGAGATTAGGCTGAGTAGCAATTTTGGAAGATGGTATTATAGATTTAGCAATTTTTGGCATGTTTCTTTTCTTTAGAGGGTATTATAGATTTAGCAATTTTTGGCATTTTTCTTTTCTTGTTCCTCTAAAGAAAATTATGAACTAATACTATAAGTTAAAACTACTATCCATGAAAGAAGCCCCTCTATCTCTGTACTTTTTCTAAAACATTACCTTTCTTTATAATTAGTTATTTAATTCTCGCTTTTTATACCCTTGATTATTCCAAAAAAAAAAAAAAAAACGAATAATAAGTTTTATCTTTTTCTATTTCCACCCCACGTGGTAAGCATTTCATTTCCACTTATCTTCATCTTATTCTTTTGGGTATTCAACTCCTTCACATTTTTTTTTGTGCATGTATCATTATTGAACCTTATTATCTCATTCTGTTGAAGTGATTGTGAAAAACAAGTGGACATTGAAATGAAAGTTCGCATTTCTTGAATTTTTCTTTGTAATTTCTAGAAAAGAATAAGATTCGAGAGTTGTGATACAATACAAGAAATTAAAAGAATGGGAATAGAAAGAAGAAATTAAAATGGAGGAGAAAGAGAACGTCGAAGAAGAAAAAGAAAAATTATAAGAGGCATAAAAGCTTTGATGTTAGTAAGAGGTGCGCATAATGAGATACTTTTATTACCTTCTTGTTCTTAAATGTAATTTCAGGGTCGGTATTGGAAGATTATAATTAATTAAAATGAAGTATATGGAGAGCATATAAAGGGTAAAATAGAGCCACCTATTTATCGAAATTTGTCGCATCACATTAATGAAATTATTTATACACCATAGTGTTCCAAATCTTTATGCACTCTTACATGCACTGACCTTTTTTCTTCGCTCTCCATTCGAATTCAACGGCACTTCATGATTAGAAGAGGATCGTTCATCATTATTGAGAAAATGTGTGGACTTAGATTAGTACTAGTTTATTAGATTAAAGTCTATATATTTTGTATATCTGATTCTAAATGTTTAAAAATTTATAAGAATTATCGAGTATATGATTTCTGGTTACCTGTGAGAGTTTAGTTCTTCTTTTTATTATGATGGATTATAAATAAATACTTTGCATATTTACAGTGTTATGCTTTATGAGTTATATATGCAATGCATGTTATCGGGATCGAGTCGTAACAATAAAGATCAATTTACTTCTAGTATTTAAGCTTGATCGAGGTCAAGCCATCATCTATAATGCCAAAGTTCACCTGGATTATCAATTAGGGCCGAGCCTAATCGATCAATGTCAGTTAATTGTGTTTTTTAGGCATTTAAAAACTCAAAAAACTAAAAACAACTCCATCAACAAAGATGTTATTCGACAATAATGTTTTAAAGAACTCAAAATATAGAATGTGGAAAAAATTAAAGGTAGTCTTGGGCTTTTTTTTCTTTTTTCTTTTAAAAAAAAAGTAAAAGAAGAGATTTCTTTTTGGTTGTCCTTTTTTTTTTTTTTGAATGAGTAAATGTTATCTTATATTTCATCCTGAACTTTCAAAAGATGTCAAAATTAATAGTATTATTTTTTCATGATCTAAAAATACGGACGACTAATTATTATTATTATTATTATTATTATTATTTTTGTTGTTGTTATTTTGAAACAAATGTTGTTTTTCTTTTTAATCCTTTCACGAACATTATTTCATTAAAAAGAAAAGCACAGAATTGATCTTAGTTAGAAAGTATTTGAATGTTTTAAATCGTTTGATTAGTTACATTTCACCCTTAATTTGTATTTTTCTTTGCGTTATTTTAAGATTGATATTGTATTTTCAGGCATGACAAATTTATGTTGATTTGTGAAAAAAAGGGGACAGATTTATGTCCTCATATTAATAAATTCTCCAACGCATTTCTAACTGTCAATTAAATTTGGAGTCCTTCAAGAAAGAAATTATCCCCCAAACTATGTCAAAAATTCACTCCCGCATATTTTTGACAATCCATTTAGAAAATAATTCTTAAAAAATTAGGTCCAAAGAGAAAAAAAAAATTCCAAAAAAAATATATTCATAAACCTGAACGGTAAATTTGTCATTTTGAAAACATAAAGTCAATTCAAGGACAAAACAAAACAAAGAGAAATTATTTCGGACATAGCTCACCTCCATTGACGTTTTTCATGATACCTACATGGCATTATAATATTAAGCATCCATCAATTTGTTGGAAAAGTTTAAAAGATTATGGTCCCAAACAAGTAAAAAGAAAGAGGAAAAACTAAAAAAAAGAGGGAAGATTATGGTTCACACAAAATCATCTGGTCTGAATTAAAGGAAAGCGTAATGTTATATGAGAAATTCATCGCTTCACTAGCGAGGTTATTTATTCAGCTCGTTAGTGGAGAAGAGATTCATACTGGTGAGCTGATTAGGCTGATAAACAATTCGCGTATATAATTTCCCTCATTATTTGCACGAGCTGTTTTTGTTCAGGAATAATTCAAATCTATTATTTAATAGATAGTGCGGCACACTGAATAAAGCACACATGGAGACATGTCTATTATTTAATAGATAGTGCGGCACACTGAATAAAGTACATAGGGAGACATTTCACCGACTCCTGATCCATGCCAACTCATTGTTAACCGCCACCATCTGTCCCTACTGTCATTTGTCAAAAGTAAATAACATTTGTCAAAAGTAAATAACACTGTCATTTGTCAAAAGTAAATAACACTTTTTCTAAATATAAATAGATCCCAAAAAATATTGAAAGGGGATGGATATCTAGCCTCCAGCCTTCAGACTCAGATCTATAATCTTCACATATCTGGACATTTTGTAAACATTATCTCCTCTCAATAAAATTGATTATAATGGACGTAGGCCAATTAATTCTTTGACTGAACCACTATAAATCGAGTATCGTTTACTAGCTTTATTGTCATTTTTATTGCAAATTATTGTTTCCGTTGTTGTATCAGTTTTTGGCATCAACACGTAATATTTCATAGTTTCTTTTCTTATTTTTTTTTAAATGAATAATACGAAAGATTGAAGCATGTTTTTTCTTAAAGGAAAGCACCCTATCCCCTAATAAATATATCTTGTTGAAAATAGCCATTATGGGGCGGGTGAGGCCTTTAAATAAAGTCTTTCTCCATTACAGCCTTCAAGTGGCAAAAATTTTCATCCTAAGTCTATACCATTTAATTCCCTCGAAAAAAAAAAGTCTATACCATTTAAATTTGCACCATCAATCTGTCCATTCCAGCCCAATAGTCAAATGGAACATATACTCGTTTTGTAATTAATATGTATTACCTAAACCATTTCGTGGGAGAGAGTAAGTGTAGCGTGTTATTCTTAAAAACAAATAAAGGGTTATATTAGCAAAAAGAGAGAGGAATAAAGAAATAAAGGGATTGTATTCTAAGTTCTTACTCCCTTATCATTTTTCAACATTTGCAATGAACTTAAGTATAATCGATTCTATAAGATAAATAAATAAATGGTTATTTTTCTAAGGTGTAACTGCCTCTTCATTTTCAACCTTGGTCATTAGACTTGAGGAGAATTGTTTTTCTAGGCTATGACTTCTTGTGCATAATAAATTAATAGATACTATTATTAGTGCAAGTCATTTTCGCTCAATGTAAATTTCCTGTTCTGTATAGTTTGTTTAAAACACGCCAAAAATAATTAATACAGTTTGGACTTTAGTTTGAACCACTTCCAATCCAAATAATTAACATGTGTTCAGACTTTAAAGCCCATGAGAAATTTTGGCATGGGAAAAGATATTGCTCCCTTGAAGAACTTATTTGCCAATAATTCAAGCATGTATACTTATTTACAATTGTATTATGCCAACAAAAACATTGAGTATAGTTTTACGGAATGAAGCCAATATGTGAGTATACTTTCTGTAAAACTCAACAGGTAACACATCAAATTCATAAAGAAACACCAAAAACAAATAAGAAAAACCAAAAAATTAGCATGGAGGGATGGTAGGTGTGTCTTCTCGATTAGTAACTTGATGAACCAGTGGAGAAGGACGGCGAGTCAACTTATGTAATTCTGGTTGAGTGTCAATTTAGAAAAGAAGAAATTTGAACTTACATGATGTTGTAAACTCCTTTTGACATTTGCTACCTAATTACAGACTATAGCGAGAGAAAAGCGAATTTACATTGTACCTCTTCTATTATAAATGTAAGATCTTGCAAAATGCAAGTAGGCGGCAAATCCTACTGCACTTAGTCCAGCAAGTAGCCAATAAAAGTAATCGAGATGAGCTCGATTCAAGTTATTAGAAAACCAACTATCTCGGCCATCCCCACCAGTTACTCTCTCAATGGCAGAAACAAGAAAGCTACTTAAGAAGCTCCCAACACCAAATACACTAAGGTAAAGGGCAAGTCCTATGCTTCTTAAATCTGTTGGGACCTGATCATAGAAGAATTCCTGCAGACCTACCATAGTGAAAACATCAGAAATTCCGTATAAGAGGTATTGAGGTACCAACCACCAGATGCTCATAGGAATTGTCTCACTTGGTTTATCGACTAAGTCATATACTTGAGCAGTTTTAAGCCTTTTCGTCTCAACTAGAGCTGCAACTACCATAGAGAAAGAAGATAAGAAAATTCCAGTTCCTATTCTCTGTAACATTGTGATGCCAGATGGTTTTCTGGTGAAATTTCTGGCTATTGGAACAAAAATGCAGTCATAAATGAGAATAGTGGCAAGAATGCCAATGTCGATGAAGGATTGAAGTGCAGCCGCTGGTATTTTAAAGCCTGAGAAAATCGTTCTCTCCATGGTAGCTCCTTGCTTTGTAAAGAAAGTCAAGGACTGTGCAAACACAATTGCGTATATCAAGCACGTTCCCCAGATTGGAAAAAGCCTTAGTACAGCCTTTGCTTCTTCAACCTCGGCTATTGTACAAACACATCTATCTTCCTTCAAATAATTTTGTGCAAGCAACGCTTTGTTGAGGAATCTGACAGATTACAGGATGCAAAAGTACATTTGTGGAATTTTAATTCAAGCGACATATATTAATAGTTAGCGACATATATTAATAGTTCATTAGTCCATGATCAGTATTGGCGCCGTGAGTTGTTTTAGAACCTAGATAATACAGAGTTAAATTTCATAAAATTTTAATCAGTGACCTTGATAGTGCAAAGTTATACTAGTGTTCAATAAAGAATTTTATTCTACGAATTATTGATCAGTAAGTGATTTAAGAGATGCCATGAAGAAAATAATGCTCTTGGAGCCATTGTTGCTTGTCAATATAAAGTAATAGTTTAATAACTAGATAATTTGTAAACCAACCTTACGGCAAGAAAAACAAATACCCCATTCATTTGACTCATTATCATATACCATGGAACAGAAGCCAAAAAAAAAAAGGAAAAAAAAAAAAGAAGAAAAAATAAAAAAAAAAAGTGTCAACCAATATGCTTTTCAAGTACAGTATGTGAAAAAATCGAAATCTAGGACATCTACAGTGAGCTATCGTGGTGATTCAAAAGTTCCTTTCTGAATTTTCTTTATCCATCTTCCTCTTTACCATTTTCTTTTATCTCTATACTTCTAAAATACATGGAGAAAGCCAACTTACTTACTTGAATTGATTAGACAAGTGGTGGGGCACGAATCCATCAGATTCCACTTCAGTGGGCATTATATTTGGCGTAGTTCTTTTCCAGTTGCTAAATGCTGAAACAAATACACTGCCAATCCTCCTAAAGGGACCTTTCTGGTTCTGTGTAACGCTATACCGATAAGTTGTAGTTCCAAGCAAGAAAACAACCAATGCAATGACCATCGCAATACAAGGGATTCCAAATCCAAGAACCCAGCTCAAGTTGTCTTGTATGTAGTTTAGGATCGAAGCAGTCACTGAGGACCCTGCACATAGACTGAAATACCACCAATTGAAGAACGAGCTCTTGGCTTTGCACTCTTCTGGATCTTGACCATCGAACTGATCGGCACCAAAAGCCTGAGTGCATGGTTTGTGTCCACCTTGGGCAACTGCTATTACATATAGAGAAAAGAAGAATAATACTACTTGGAGCTGAGGAGGAGAACATGATACGATGTTATTGGTTTGGCAGTCAGAATCAATCAGCAAAGGCAGAACAGCTGACAGAGTCAACAAACCTAGTCCCTGTTATCCAATTCAATTTGAGCCAAGGATTAGTAGTAGCAATCCAATGTGCCAATCCATGAACCATCATCAAAAAATATTCTTGGTAATTTCTTCCACAAGAAAAATAAAATAGGATACGAATTAAGTTTTGTGTCTTACATATAAGCAACTATTGTGTAGTTCAGTTCAACAAGAAGTCCATTTTAGACATGTACCGGCTTATACAAAGGTAAGAAGAGCTCATGGAAAACAAAACAAAAAACCAATGGTTAAGCTTATGAGAAGCAATTGAGTGGCATTTTTGCAGTCAGCATTTTTGAGTCCATTCTTTTGTACTAGATTAGAGCTTCAACTTCTTTTCTTCTCTGGCTAAGAAAAAGACCCTATATTTTCTATTCTGTTTTGGAGACTAATTTTAACAATCACAGCAATGAATGTTGGAAAGAACGAATTGATTTTTTTTTTTCTTATAAAAAAAATTATTTCGAGAATTTTCTTTCTTTTCTTCTTTTCGAAAAATAAAAATAAAAAGCAGAAAAATCATACCTTATTAATCAACCATAAGCAAAATTTTAGTGAAGTATAGTGAAATTGTTACCTTGAAATTGAAATATGATTTATAATTATGTGGGGAGCTAAAATGATAATCCAAATTCAAAAGGCAAATATTTGATAAGGCAGAAAGAGGAACAAACCAAAATATAGAGCAGAGAAGCCACAGCGATGGTGCGATAGCGCCCGAGAAATGAATCGGCCACAAAAGCCCCCAAGAGAGGCAGCAACGACGCCGTTCCGTCCCAGAAATTGACGTTGGCCGCCGCGGTCGCCGTCGACTGTCCGAGCTGCCCAGTCAGGAAGGTCACCAGGTTCGAAACGATCCCACAGTAGGCGGACCTCTCCGCAACCTCCACACCTGTACGGACATTTCACAATTCATTCAATCAACACACCCAAAATTTGGTTTTCACTTTCCGACTCTCCATTTATGACCTCATAAATTCCCTTTCCCTTTCCCTTTCCTAAAAGAGTATTTAATTTGTGCGTTTACCTATGATAAAAGCAGCTGACCTCCAACCGCCGGAATCGGATCTCGAAGCAGGACGGCCTTTGTAGTCAACGGCGCCTTCGACGGCGTTGACTAGCAACGGAGTTTCGGCGTCGTCAGCATGAAAGCCGCTGGTAGTGGCCATCGCTGACGTCGGCAAACGAACAATTGGCAGTGGATTAATGCCTTACAGGTATTAGACGCGCACTAGTAGACAGTATTGTTGGTTGGAGCCTAGAGGAGAGTCAAATTCTAAAAATAATAATAATTATAATAATAATAATTATTATTATTTTTGTATCGTAGAAGATAGAGAAAATTTCATAAAATAACTTTGTATTTTTTTTTTTAACGAAACCCTTTGTGTTTTAAAAAATATGAGAAAATGTCTTTAAATTTGATTTTTCTTTTTAATTAAAAAAGCTTAGTAATTTGACCATTTTTGGAATCAAACATTCTCATATAAACTAAATTGGGAAGATTAATAAGAAATGACAAAATTACTCTTAGTATATAGTAGATTTAAGTTTATATTACATGTTTATTTTGTATCTGGATATATAGATAATTATTTTAAAACTATTCTATCACTCATTAGGTTATTTGAAAAATCAAAATATGTTTGGAACTAGTAAATATAATTATTACATTTATTTTAAATGAATAATGCTATGGGGCACCAGTGGTACCCAACACCACAATGACATGTCTGTCTGTCATTGGATAATCATAATTATAATTTAGGTGGGGTCTATGTGGGACCCAGTTTATTAATTAAATCATCCAGTGACAAACAGACATATCATTGTGGTGCTGGGCACCACTGGTGCCTATAGCATTACTCATTTTAAATATAAACCTATTATTTACTAAGAGTAATTTTGTCATTTCAATTAATTTCGTCAATTTTGATGATATGAGTATGGCCCCGTTATTTCTGCTCACTAGACAAATGATGTGTGACATTAATTAAGTATTTAATATGACAATTAAGTGAGAGATTAGCAGAGCTAATTGAGGATAATTAATGACCTATTCGAGATAGTTGTAGTCACGTCATTAGGTATGCCTGTCGAAGTATTCAAACTGCTATAATAAAAGTGTGTGACATGCATATGGGTCATTGCTAACCTCCAAATAAACAGGCTCGACCAGATTTTCCTGACCTCCTCGATCCCTATATCTCTTCTTAATATATACTATGGCAAAAACTAGGATCCGATGGGTCTACAGACTCTACACCATCATCTAACCTAAGTGAGATGATTGCTTGGATCCTAGCAAGATACTACAACACAAGGCATATTAACCTTACATGTGGTAGTGGTCTAGGGAGGTGTTAGGTACGAATATCAAAAAGAAATTTTAGGTATCAGTGATCCTAGACGTAGTGGCGACTTAGTAACTAAAACTGTAAGAAATGTCTCAACTACTTGTGCAGAAGGTCATCTCCCATTTATCTACAAGGATAAATTGATAAGAAATGATGCTCTTACTACTATATTACTTACTCACTATTATATTACTTATTTATCATATTGTATACTTGCAATTATTTCACAATAAACGTGAATTTTGTTTGTGGTTTGTAATTAGAAGGAAGTGAAAGAAATTTTACGGGGACACATGGCACTTGCAGCAACATCTTTTGATAAATGAGACTTCTTTGAAGACGAAAAGAATACGACACTATAACATTATCTATAAAATGATACATCTTATTCACTTTAATTTCTAAAATATGGAACTTTTTCTAATTGTTTCGTGAAGGCTCTTTTGGTAGGTAGAACTGTAAAAGACTATTGCTTGAGATTTAGATTATATAGGATCAGACTGGACTGTATTTGTAATACACACCTTGTTTGGTAGCTAAAGTGTGGGATTAGACTAAATAAAATAGTAAATAAAGTACATATGATCCATATTATTGGGAAAATATATAGTAATTTATAATATTAAGAGATATGTGGGATCCGAGTTGATGGGAAAATGAGAAAAAAAAAAGTAAATAAAAAGAAAAAGTGTACGTAAGACCTACTTTTATTGGAAATGAGCAAAGAAGAGAATTCCATTTGAATTAAAATAGATCCCCTTTTCAGAGTTCTTATTTTATCACTTCATAAAATTGTCCTATCTTTTTTTAACACCAAAAACAAAGGATTGGATAAAGTATAGTCCAGTTTTATCTAGTTCTTTCCTTTAGTATCCCGCACCAAATGTCCCTAGTGTCCATGGAAATTTCTTCAATCTCTAGTACTGTGCCAAACTTATCTAGACAAGTCAAACGCAAGTCTTAGGTTGGCATTTACTATAGCTGCTCACACACGTAGAATTATCAAAAACCAACGATAACACATCTTTTATTGACCGATTTGCTTTCTAACATTACAAACTGCAATGATAGAACGAATCATTTATACTGTACCTGCTCTTCTGTTATCAATGTATGATCTTGCAAAATACAAGTACAAACTGAAAATATATAATTCTCATGTGAAATGATTGTGAACAAAATGGAGAAAATTGATGATTAATTGTTTAGAAATTATCATATCGCCTATATTAGATTATTTGAAAATTAAAATATTGTCTGAAAAATAATATAAGTAATTCTTAAATTTAATATTCCTTCAATAAGGGAAAACTTTTTTTTTTTTATTTCTCATAAATTTTCCCTAATTTTGTTGAATAAAAGGATTATAATAAGGGTTTTACAGAAAAATGACCAAATTTTGGGTCCATTTTAAGTAAATGTCCATTCTTAAAATGTTATAACAAAATGACCGGTAAATCAGTATATATGCCACGTTTAAAATATTATGTACCTAGTATAAAAATTTATATACTCAGTACGTAAACTAAAACTAGTATATAGATATATATACTAAGCGTAAAAATATATAAACTTGGTCATTTAATTATAAAAAGAAAAAAATAGACATTTACTAAAATCAAATTAAAAAAAGTAGACTCCACCAAAATTTCTCTTATAATAATTAAGAGAGGTAGTCAAATTACAAGGTTTTCTATGGTAGAATAACAAAATCAAGAGAACATTTTCATATTTACAAAAATACCGGGGTTTTATTAAGAGGAAAAATGGAATTCAAGCTTATTTTATGATATTTTTTTTCCCGTATAAACAAAACAGCTGAATATTCCACTATATATGAAACCGCGGAGAAAGAGGGTCAACAAGCATTTTAAAATCAAATCTGAAAACGTATGCTCAACTACCATATTAGTTAGTTAATTAGTACCTGACATATCAATTTTCAATCCATATATATATAGGTGCGGCAGAGCAAAACCAATTTAAAATTTTTTTTCAAGTGAATAATTTGTCATGTAACCTATTAATCCGCGGGATATTACCGTATTAATTAGTGTTTTAAAAAGTGTTTGTCCCATCAAAGCGTTAGCTTGCTCAATTTATTAATTAAAATCTACTAGTAACTGACACCTACTTACACTTACTCCGAGCCACTAATTAGATGAGTAAAGTCTTATTTAAAAAAAAAAAACAAAAAACAAAAGGAAAAAAAACAAATTTTTGTGAAGTGACTAAATGATTGCTCAGAAAGCTTAGACCAAACAATTTTATTTTCCGAACAAGAAAACAAACCAATATTAAGAGCACAGAAGCGATAAAGATGGTGCGGTGGCGCCCGAGAAAAGAATCCGCAACGAAAGCTCCCAACAGAGGAAGCAACGACGCCGTTCCGCTCCGTGTATTGACGTTGACCGCCGCAGCGGCCGTTGACATTCCGAGCGGCCCAGTCAGATATGTTACCGGGTTTGTACTTATTCCAGTGTAGGTGAACCTCTCCGTGAACTCCACGACTGTACCACTCTACATATTCAGTCGCATCCAAATTTGCAATAAAAAGAAAAGAGAGATTATTGATTTACCTATGAGAAGAGCCGCTGATCTCCAACCCCCGGAGTCGGATCTCAAAGCCGGATGGCCTTTGCAGTCGACGGCATGTTGACTAGCATCGGAGTTTCGGCTTCGTCCGCCATCAACTACAAGGGCCACAACCTACCTGGTCTGGTTATAGTGACCAATTAATAAAGTTTGGACTATACGATACAAACATTCAGAACGTCCCATATTGATATAAATAATGTGTAATAAAGCTGAGAGCATCTTCTTAAGGAATAAATAATTTGATCATGCGTGACAAATTGAATAATTAATAGTAATATTATAATTCACGACATAACCAAAGTGAAGATGCTCTACACTCTCCAAGGGGCTCTACGCTCTCCCGTGCAACATCTTGTTTGAACCGGTATTATACGCTTTGTCTCAAATACCATAAAAAAATCTCTTCGTTAATTGCGTACTTTCTAAGCCCTTGGCGACGAATAGGATTCGCTTTTCGGAGTTTTGCAAAACTTACCTAGACTAGGTTTCAAATGCGGGACAGTACTGGTGATCGTGATATTAGAGTTTACCATGCTTTAAAGTGGTGGCCACAGTAATATATGTACGGGTAGCGGGAAGAAGGGATCAAATCTATGGCTAGTGGCTTCTTTAGTTCTTTTGTAATCAACTATACGGTCACATAGAGTTGAGAATGATAATGATTTACGAATTACATTGAAGAAATTAATTTATACTTTAGATTGCGGTGTTCGTAAACTTTTCTTCACAATTTGCTTTAACCATAGCTAATTATGTATCATAACAAAGTAAGTGGCAATGCTAGCGCACTGAGTCCAAGTAAAAGTGGCCAATGAAGGTCATCTACATGAGCCCGATTTATAAGATTATTAGAAAAAAAACTATATATATTGACTATCTCTCTACTAGTAGCTTTCACAACGACTCTCACGACCCAAAAACCGAAGTCAGTAGTAAAATGAGTCATTAAAATATTTAAAAGAATTTCTGTGACTTCATTTGTGATGTCAATAATTTGAAGTCATTGACTTGGATTTCTTCTAAGTTTCGCGTACAAAACTTTTATAATTTGTACGGATTTAAACAACCCGATTTTTTCAAAAGTCTACTATAATGATTATCCCTAGAATTTTTTGTAGTCTCTGTTTTTTTTTTTTTTGAACTAATAAAGAGAGTATTTTTTTTTTTTAGAATTAGTTCACGAGAGTTGATAAATAATCCTTATATATCCCAATCTTAGTCCTCTACACCAAACATAGACCAAGCTATTTTAGTCATCAAATATTGAAGTAGCAACCATCAACCTTTTTCAAATTGAACATAGATTATGTCGTATTCTTGTGCAATTTTGAGGCTTCTCAACCAAAGTTATAATATCATTGTTAAAGTGGTCAAGAGAATTCTAGCTGTTTTTTCCTGAAGCATATAATATTGTGTTGCCAGATGGTTTTCTGGTGAAAGCTCTTACAGTTTGAACGAAAAACCTAGATTGCTAATAATATACATGCATAATGCATAAAATTCAAGAGAGTGCTAACAATACTAGATTTCTATATATATATATATGTATTTATATTTATACATGAACTTTCTGATACCTATCGTTTTAAATCCTCTCAATAGTAGCGACAAGAACTTTAAGTTTACAGACATAATTGCAAGCTAAAGATGTTTATTGGGGTAGCTTACATGTAGGCAAAATTATCGACTAAGAACCAACAACAACACGTCCTGTTCTCATTTTCTTGACAAATTCACTTCCTACTGTTACATATTGAAGGTATTTGTGGAACGTATCATCTATATGGTACCTCTTCTATAATAAATATAAGATCTTGTAAAATGCAAATAGCCAGCAAATCCCACTAAACTGAGTCCAGCGAGTAACAAATAAAAGTAATCGAGATGAGCCCTATTTAGATTATTAGAAAACCAACTATCTCGGCCATCTCCACTAGTTGCTTTTTCAATAGCAGAGATAAGAAAGCTACTTAAGTAGCCCCCAACACCCATTATACTAAGGTAAAGAGAGACTCCTACGCTTCTTAACTCTGGTGGGACCTGATCATAGAAGAACTCTTGCATACCAACCATAGTCAAACCACGATCTAGTCCAAATATGACATATTGAGGTACCAACCACCACACACTCATTGGAACTGTCACACTTGGCTTATCGACTAGGTCGTACTCCTGAACTATTTTGAGCCTTTTCATCTCAACTAGAGCTGCAACTACCATTGATAAAGTAGATAAGAATATTCCAGTTCCTATTCTTTGTAGCATTGTGATTCCTGCTGGTTTTCTGGTGAAAGCCCGAGCCATTGGAACAAAAACACGATCATAAATGGGAATGAAAGTAAGAACGGTAAGGTTGGTAAATAAATTTAATGAAGCAGCTGGTATTTTAAAGCTCGAGACAACCGTTCTATCCATGGTGGCGCCCTGCTTTGTAAAGAAAGTCAACGACTGTGCGAACACGACAGCATATATTAAGCACGTTCCCCATATTGGAACAAGCCTAAGTACAGCCTTTGCTTCTTCAACCTCAGTGATGCTACAAGCATAGTCCTCTTCCCTCAAATGATTTGGTGCTAACAAGGCTTTGTTAAGGAATCTGCAAAGATCACAGGAAAAAAAGTACATTACTAGCTATTGAAATAATACAATAAGCCATATGTAAATTATGAGTTCCTTTAGAGTAGACTAAGTGGGTGCTGGTATTGTTAGTTGCTGTAGAACCTAATAGGTTTTCGAAACATGTGAAAGAGAGTTACAAGTTTCGCCAAAAAAAGTCTTGTGTATACTTTTTTCAAGTTTTGAAAAATAGAGCAGAATGTTTTTGGGTTTTCTGAGAATAGAGGTTTAGAGGATTTAAACGTGGTATTTGGCCATTGTAAAGGAGTTTTTGACATTATCCCTACTAAACATTATAGAAAAACCAAGTTCCTTACTTGAAATGTTCAGAGCTTTCGTCTGGCAGAAATTCATGAGATTCTACTTCAGCGGCAACACTTAATGGAGTTCTTTGCCAGTTTCTAAATGCTGCAACAAATACTCTACCAATCCTCACAAAGGGATCTCTCTCCGTTTGTGCAATGCCATACCTATAAGTTGAAGTTCCAAGTAAAAGAGCAACTAATGAAATGACCATGGCAATACAAGGAATTCCAAATCCTAGAGCCCAACTTATATTGTCTTGGATGTAAGTTAGGATCAAAACAGTTGCTAATGAGCCTGAACAGATACCAAAGTACCACCAATTGAAGAATGAGCTTTTAGCTTCGCGCTCCTTTGGATCATGGCTGTCAAATTGGTCGGCTCCAAAAGACTGAGTGCAAGGCTTGTGTCCACCTTGCGCAGCTGCTACTATATATATAGAAAAGAAGAACAATATGAACTGGAGTTGAGCTGGATGACATGACATCATGTAATTAGTAATACTAATTTGGCAGTCAGAACCAGTCAAAGAAGGCAGAATAGCCGACAAAGTCAACAAAGCTAGTCCCTGTCACGCATTCCAATTAGAGCCAAGGATTAGTAGCTATTTAACATGACAAAAAGAAAAAAAAAAAAAGAAGAAGAAAAACCGTGATTAATAACAAAAAAATAACTTCTCAATAATTTCTTCGAAAAGAAAGAAATTAAAGAAGTATGTGTCTTAATTACTAACTTTAATGTACATGGTTTTCTAAAACCAATTAATCTTTCCTAAATAATTATAAGGATGAACAAGTCCACTTTTGACCAAATCGGCCTGCAGAAGAGGTAGAATTCAAGAAAACAATCTATCTATATATATATATATTAAGCCTGGAACAGAGAGAGTGTAAAAACTCTGATAGCTTCTTTGATCACCATTCTATTTTTAAAATTTTTAGAAAAATCATAATTTTTTCATGATATGATTGGTCCTATTATTATTTTTCTTTGCTATAATTGGTTGAAATATATATTTGATTATATAATATTATATTTAGTTTAATATTAATTGATACTTTATATTAAATTTAGTTCATCGAACAAATAGCTGTGACACATTCGTTGTATCAAAATAAATGTAAAAATAAATACATTGTTTAACTAATACCTGTGATACATTCGTTGCATCAAAATAAATGTAAAAATAAATACATTGTTTAATGTTTTATATAATATTATATTTAATTTAATATTAATTATACCTTATATTAAATTTAGTCCATTGAACAAAAAGTTATGTAATATTCATCTCATCAAAATAAATATAGAGACAAATACATTCTTTAGTATTGTAATATATTGAACCTAACTATAAATTAATACCATAACGCGCAAAGCGCGGTATAACGTCTAGTTGCTAATTAAGCTCATGAGACCTGTAGCGTTTTCAAGATAATCTTTGAGTGACATCTTTTCCTCGGCATGTCCTGGCTGAACTATTTTGTTTTTTCTTTTATATATTTATTATTTATTTTACGTAACATATCCTTGGACCCGTCTTTTACTTGCGGTTAGTCTAATTTACTATCATTAACCTGAAGTCCAATAAAGTAAACTCTATTATTTATGTGCATAAAAAAAAGTATTTTACTTTATTGGACTTAGGTCAATGACGGTAAACTACCTGAAGTCCAATAAAGTAAACTCTATAATTTATCATGAATATAAATAATAGAGTTTTTGAAACGTTGGCTATGTCTTATTCGCATATTGTTAAAATGGTATTTTCGAGTTATTTGTTTTAGTAATTAGATTCTTAAGTTTTAAAAATTTTATCAATTAAGTCTATTTTATTTGTTGATGTTAAAGCTTTCATGAAATTGTATATATTTAAGTGAAATAAATATTTCACTAACACTAATTAGCTTGAAAGGGTGATAGAAAGAAATTTTAAGAGATTTTAAATTTTTGAAATTTTTTATATTATATTATTAATTATTATTAAATTTTAGTTATTTTTCCGCCAATTCTAACTAATATCAATAAAATATCCGTTTTAACCTCTAAAAGTCTTGCACCTAAATTAAAAATGCTCAATTTCATCTGATATTTTAACAAATGCTCAAGAAAAAGACTTAATTGTCAAATTTTTTAAAATTTAGAGACTTAAAAAACAATAACTCGGGACTATTTTGTTAATCACGAATAATATAAGAGCCAATCATGACAAAAACCTTAAATAATAAAACTACCCAAAAATAACTAATCAAGCTTACACGTAATATTACTCAACTGCCATGTTATCAATAAAAAATGGGGCTTATAGAAATATGACCAAAATTTGGGCCTAATTTCAGTAAATGTCTCTTTGTCAAAAGTTATAGCAAAATGTCTGGTATATATGTATATATACCAAGTGTAAAATTTTATATACCAAGTATAAAAAATTATATACCCACTGCATTTCAGAACAGTAACTAAAATTGGTAAATCTGTGTATCTACTAAGTGTAAAAATATATCTACCTGAACATTTAGCTATAAAATTTTAAAAATGAACATCTATTTAATCAAATTTAAAATTTTGGTCATCCACCTAAATTTCTCATAAAAAATTGGCCTATCTATTGATCATATATTCTCAAATCAATTTAAATGTAATGTTTTCCCTTTTTCAAAAAAAAAAAAAAGGAAAAAAAAGAAAAGAAAAGAAAGAAATATCAGTGAAGTGACTAATGAGTCATGGACCAGAAAACTAGACAAAACAATTGTTATTATATTTTCTGAATTAGGGAAACATACGAAAATATAGAACACAGAAGAGATAACGATGGTACGGTAGCGGCCGAGAAAAGAATCTCCCACGAAGGCTCCTAACAGAGGAAGCAACGCCGCCGTTCCGCTCCATGCATTGACGTTGACCGCCGCGGCTGCCGTTGACATTCCGAGCGGCCCAGTCAGATAGTTTACCATGTTTGTCCAGACACCTGTGAAGGCAAACCTCTCCGCGAACTCCACACCTATGATAATAGCTGCTGATCTCCAACCTCCAGAGTCGGATCTCGAGGCCGGACGGCCTCTGTAGTCAACGGCGCCATCGACGGCGTTGACTAGCATCGGAGTTTCGGTGTCGTCGGCCATCAACTACAGTAGTATACACCCCTAGAGCTAGTGACCAATTATATGACACAAACATTCAGGAGCTTAGAGCTATCGATATTAAATATATAAAGCTGAGTGCTTCTTTTATAGGAATAATGAATATCAGAGTATTTGATCATGCGCGACAGTAGAATAACAATAATTAATGTCAATCACTGGGAGAAAAAGTGAAGATGCTCTGCGCACTACAAGATGTTTTATTCTAAGCTTTGTGGTCTCAAATCTGTCGTTAAATGCGTACTTTACTACTAGCGCTTTCTTAGCACATGGGCTAACCAACCAATACAATCCCCCCTTGTAAGGTCCGTTTTTCCAAAGTATTACCAATTTTAATCAGAGAAATTAGAGAATTAGAGTGTTACACCTTGTTTTAATAAATGTCTATTTTTTTAGTTAAATATATGTATCGGCACTTGGTATATTTATTTATATATTAATTTTATTTTTTGTACAAATATATTAATTTTTATACTCAGTAATTTTACATTTAATATATATACTGATAGATTGATTATTTTGCTATAATATTTAAAAAATAATAATTATTTAAAATGGAATGAGAAATATGGTCACATTTTTATATGACCCTATTAATTAATTGGAAAATTAATTAAATATTGATTAATAAAAAGTAAAAAATGTACACATAGAATGCTTCGGTATACACCTACTTCATAGGACCATATCCAGAGAATGAACAGTATTACTAATCAAAGAAGAGATACAAACACTTATTAATTTATATGTAGAAAAACTCCTTCTACTAATGTTGCAACAATGTATTATTATATTAGTTATCACGTTCAATGAGCATCACACGACTTGTTTGACTCCTTACTTTTGAACTCTATTTAAAGCTTAAAGTCAATCTTCTTCCGAAAATATGTGCAGCTCTTCTTCCAAAGGGCTATATGAATAATCAACTTAGAAAAACATTCCAAAATATAAAACAACTATTGAAATATTTCGCTTAAATATCTTAGTTGAAATACAATTTTCGCTCTACGTAAAAGAACTCCTAGAAGCCACCTACTTTACATAGAGGACAAAGACTTCAATCATCACAAATTTATATAAAATAACAATTAAGAATAATTGAATATGGTTAGAAGACATTCAAAAATAATTCACACATTTTTCTAATCAGGAAAAAATTATTTGAACAGTTGATACTGATATTTCAGCTGATGTTGCAACATAATCTAGAAAAATCAGATTTCATTCCTAAGACAGCCATACAGTAAATACATATTTTGGACAACTAATACGACAATCATAGACAATAACTTTCAAAAACATCAGATAAAAAATATTAAGGATACTTACACAAATGATATTCACTCCAAATATTATATTTAATTTATGTTTCTTTCCTAAACAAAGTGTAAATAAATTTATTCAACGTAAATTAGGTAACACCTAATATCTTCTTAGCACTACAATATTTGTAATGAAATAGCCTGCCATAAAATCTTTTTAGATGAAGGTCCCATTGGAAAATATTAAATCACATTTAATATTAGAAATCAAAATCTCAAAGATATAAATATGGCAAATACTGATAAGTCCATTAGATCAAATATTTGGCCTCACGTTGCAACGTGAAGCACACTAAGAAATAAATTCTATTGGGATGACAAATGTCACCACTTCAGAGTTTTTGGTGAGAATTATTAGCGTACATTAACAGTGCAACACTTATAGTGGCGCGGCGTCCACACTCTATTACTTATTTATTGTAGTGAAGACCATTTAGCCATTACCTATTAATGGTCTTCTAATGGTATTAGTAATGGGAGCAAGAAAAAACTATATTGCCATTTAGAAAGTAATTGAGCTCAAAGTTGAAAAAGAGGGCATAATAGGAACTATTTTACTATCTAGTTTTACCATTCAAGAGGAGGCAATTGACTACAAAATCAAATTGGGGGCAAATCATAGCAAGAGTAAAGTAAAGGGCAAAATGTCTAACTGTTTTAGAAACAACGAGAATCCAGATTATTTGTTGGAAAAGCAACCCAAAAATATGTAACATTGTTAATTATGTATATTTTAGCATGAAAAACCTAATATGACAACGAATCCTATAGAACATCTAATATACGTTTGAATTTTTTTTTTTTTTTCCTGAAAAATTATGAGCCAATTTGTTGTCTGCCTTGTTTTGTATGATCGGCAATTAGTTATCGATATTATCTAAAGATAATGTCTCTTCTCTACATCAAAAACTTATCATCCGATCAAGAAATTTGATTATATAAAAGCCACAGCATCGGAGCCATATAATTAGACGGAATCAGACAAGACACAAAGGAACGAAATTTAACGTGTTAATATGTCTTATTTCATGATGATCATGTTTTAAAAATGAAATACCATAGTTAAAAAAGAAAAAAAAAATAAAAGAGTTCAATTCCAAAAAATCAAGTCGATTTTGTGCCAGGCTAATTAATCGTGATTCACGTTCTTAATATTCTATTGTCACTCATTAACCCACTCCTGAATTTATTTATTCATTTATTTATTATTATTCAGTAATTTAAAGACAAAAAAGCAGTAGCTAGCTTTTTATCAGTTAGCCTCATTTTGATTAATATTATCACAGTTGGTTCACACAGCTGCGTAATTGATGGCGGTCGACGACGCCGATACTCCGATGCTAGTCAATGCCGTTGACGGCGCAGTCGACTACAAAGGCCGTCCAGCTTCGAGATCCGACTCTGGCGGTTGGAGATCAGCTGCTTTTATCATTGGTAATTCTTTCCCCCTTTTTTTTTTTGAGAAAAAAAAATGATAAAAAGGAAGAGAAATGTATAGAGTGACTGAATTAAACTTGTGTGTGATTGAACTAATTAAATGGGTACACAGGTGTGGAGGTTGCGGAGCGGTTCGCCTACTATGGGATCAGCTCAAACCTCGTAACGTATCTGAGTGGGCCGCTCGGACAGTCGACGGCAGCCGCGGCCGCCAACGTCAACGCTTGGGGCGGAGCGGCCTCGTTGCTGCCTCTGTTGGGAGCTTTCGCGGCAGATTCTTTCCTCGGGCGCTACCGCACCATCGCTACGGCTTCTCTCCTCTATATTTTCGTATGTTTTTCTGATTTTCCAATTTAGGATATTAAAGGTCTTAATTACAATTTTTCCACATTTCCGGATTAATCTTATATTTTAAGAATTTCTTTTTCTTTAAAGGAATTTGGGCAACATTTTCATTTATTTATTTTAAGTAAAATGAAGAGCAAAAATGTCCTTAACATGTTGTTTGAAAAAATTACATTCATTCATTTTATTTTATTACCGTCCCTCTGTTAGAAAATAAACTTATTTGTGAACCATTGGGCCATAGATAAATAGCTTTATTATTTGGGCTTATGTAGTGAGTTAGGCTTGTTTTGGTGTATCTAATAGCTCATAATTTAATATCCTATTTTCTAGAATATTGTTATATTTGCTAGATTGTATAATTAATTAGGTAGTTAATAGAGTATTGTTACTCTATCTAGAATCATTCTTGGAGTAGTATAAATAGAATACTCCTCCTCCTATTTGTATCAAGTCAAATAGAAACAATTCAAGTAGCAATACAAGTTCTTCTCTTCCACCAAAATTCTCTCTAGTTTCTCCCTTAGCCTCTTTAGCCTTTCTAGCCTTAAAAATCTAATATTTCTAACACCCTTTACTGTCTCTCTGTTTGTTCTTCATACACATTTTTTTAGTTATTATTTTTAGTACTAAAAACAACTTGAATGGAATCACCTTTTAGTACATAAAATATTAATTATAAAGCAATGTTTTTACACAATACTTTAATGGAGGAAAAAAAACTCTTTACACCATTTTCTTGAACACAAATCATAGTATAATTGTCTAACTTTTAAACCTTAACTTTGCATATGGACTAATTAAATCTATTTTGTAATTTTATACCAGAGATATTTGTACCATGAGCATTATTGTTTGAAAGACTACAAATCTACTATAACAATAAGGGCGCGTCTACAGTAAGGGCGCCTTTACGTAGGGCCCTGTCTATTCACCGTTAGATGGGAATCTGTATATAAATAGATTCTCCACAGATTCCCGTTATTCCCCACAGATTTCCATCCAACGATAATTAAGGCATGACCCTACGTAGGGACGCCCCTACCGTAGCCATCCCCTAAAAATAATTATTATTTTTCCTTTTTTTTTTAACTACATGATATGATGCTTTATTTATTTATTTTTGAGTAAATTGATACTATCTTTGCGCATCCATCTTGGTTATCGAGGCCATAATTTATTTGATTTTGTTGTTTTGGGAACGCTACCTTTAGGAATATATATTTGGAAAATGGGGATGGCTACGATAGGGGCGTCCCTACGTAGGGTCATGCCTTAATTATCGTTGGATGAGAATCTGTGGGGAATAACGAGAATCTGTGGAGAATCTATTTATATACAGATTCCCATCCAACGGTGAATAGACAGGGCCCTACGTAGGGGCGCCCCTACTGTAGACGCGCCCTTAGAAAATATAGCAATTAAACCTTTAAAACTTTAGAAATTAAGCCTTCATTAATCACTACTGCTATATATATATTTGCATAATGAATAATGCTATAGGGCACCTGTGGTGCCCAGCACCACAGTGATGTGTCAGTCTGTCACTGGCTAATCATAATTATAATTTAAGTGGGGCCTATGTAGGACCGAGTTTATAAATTAAATCATCCAGTGACAAACAGACATGTCACTGTGGTGCTGGGCATCACTGGTGCCCCGTAACATTACTCTTGCATAATATGTATAGTCCCCTTAAGAGCTGTAGTGTTTTTCTTTTTTTTTTTTTTTAGCGATTTCATTAATTAAGAGTTATATGAGTATATGACTACAATCTAGTTTTCAATTAGTCTGAAGATTTTGAGTTCATATGGTTAAAAAAGGGTTTGAATCATGAAAAATAAAATAAAATAAAATATAGAGGTGTGGATATACGTATATGGCTAGGGATGGAAATGGGGATAGGAGTGGGAGTACGTGGGAAGAGAAAATACAATACGAAGTTAAAGGATAATAAAGGGGTATAGAAAGTAGAAATTAATGTTTTAATTTTAATTTATAGTATAACTTGAAGAGTAGATAAAGGGGTAACAATAGAGGCATCCTTCATTTTAACAACATAAGAGTAAAATAAAATTAATTTTGCCAAATAATTAAGCCTTATGGTTTTTATTTTATTTTTTCTTATAAGAACAAATAATTTTAAAACGTTAAAGGAGAAACAATTAATTTTAAAAGAACAAATAGTTCAGTCATGGTGCCGAGAAAAACAAGTCAGTCTCCAAAATGTTAACAATCACTTCTCATTAGCTTTGCCATGGCTTTCCATTGAACCCTCTGCATAAAGCTCCATTTGGAGTTTGGATTTTTGGAGAGAGAAAATTTTGAGGAAAAAAAGAAAAGAAAGAGAAAAATATTTTCCTGAAAATTTATAAAACTTTATTTTTAATTAAATTTTTAGCTTTCATATTTAATTTGTCAAAATAGTACATATTAAAAATGACATTAAATCTAACTTTCTCATTTTTTATAAAAAATTTTTATTGTTTTTTGTCTGAATTCAAATAAGAGAAAATGAAACCTTTGAATTTTTTTTTTCTGTCTCGCAAAAATCCAAGTTACAAACAGTGCTTAAACAACCCTTCATTTTAATACATTGAGGAAAATGCGTTTAAAGCAATGAATTAACAATATAAATAAAAAATATGTAAGACAACCCAGAACTTAATTTATATACTGATTTTCTTTCTTTTTGAAGCAATTATTGAGAAGAGCTTTCATAATTCACGGTTTTACAGGGACTAGGTTTGTTAACTCTGTCTGCTATTCTGCCTTCTCTGATTGGTTCTGACTGCGAAACCAAGATCACGCCTTGTTCTCCTCCTCAGCTCCAAGTACTATTGTTCTTCTTTTCTTTGTATCTAGTAGCAGTTGCACAAGGGGGACACAAGCCATGCACTCAGGCCTTTGGAGCTGATCAGTTCGATGGTCAAGATCAAGAGGAGTGCAAAGCCAAGAACTCATTCTTCAATTGGTGGTATTTTGGTGCATCCGGAGGCGCTGCAGTAACAATGTTTATCACAAGCTACGTACAGGACAATTTGAGTTGGTCACTTGGATTTGGAATTCCTTGCATTGTGATGGTCATTGCATTGGTTGTTTTCTTGCTTGGAACTACAACTTACAGGTATAGCATTGGACAGAATGATAAAGGCCCTTTTGTGAGGATCGGTAGAGTGTTTGTTGCAGCATTTAGGAACCGGGGCAACAGTACTATTCCATCAAGTATGGCCAACGAAGTGAAAACTCGTGGTTTCCTACCTAACCAAATCTCTGAACAATTCAAGTAAGGAACTCGACTTTCTGTATATGTTTAGGAGTAGATGACGAAAAAAAAAAAAAAGAAATAATTAATATGAAAAGGAAATTTCAGCATAGTACAATAATTAAAGAGTGTAAATAAAATAAAATAAAAAAAGAAACTTGAAGGTGTTTTGCTAATGTCATACACTTGATAATATATAGATTGACGAAACGTTTAAATAATGAATCAATGGCTTTCACGAAAATTGAAATCATGTTTGGGTACAAATTAAGAAGTAAATATTAATGCAGCTTTTGCGAGTATATATATATGATTGCCAATCTGGTAGGTATTTTTTTTTTAACCTATGTATAGTTATTTTTTTTTTTTTCTAGCCGTTGAATCATCATCTAACAATGATCTAACGGTTAAAATGAGATACATGAAAAGACGTACATCATTAATGTTTTTTCTCTCTCTTATTTTTTAATATAAAAAAATGTACAAAAAAATTTTTCATTGGCCCAATTAATATCTATGCATAGGTAAAAAAAAAAATACCTATTGGATTGGTGCCCTATGTATATATATATATGCATATATATGCAGCAGCTCAGAGATACAATATTGCCTCTATATGCTACCTCTTGAATTATTTGTGTTCACTGAAGTAATATATAAATATATATATCTACACATATAGTAGATACTAGTGTCACCCTTTAGTATCTAGCTTCTGAAACAACTCGTACCACCAACACGTATAACAAACTCAAGAAGCTGATAGTGTATTTATATATATATATATTGTTTCGTGGATTTATTCCGAACCAAGGAGACAAACTAAGCTTTTCAATTTTTAACTTGACTGAAAGAAGCTCTTCTAAAGTATTTTGGATCCTATGATCTTGCAGATTGATATATGGTATTGTTTTTGCACAGTCCTCTACTTTCTTTACAAAGCAAGGGGCCACCATGGACAGAACAGTAATCTTATGCTTTAAAATACCAGCTGCTTCACTTCAAAGCATCACCGGCCTTACCATTATTACCATCATTCCCATTTATGACCGCATTTTTGTTCCAATTGCTAGAGCGTTTACCAGGAAATCATCTGGCATCACAATGTTGCAGAGAATAGGAACTGGGATTGTCTTTTCTACTTTCTCAATGATAGTTGCAGTTCTAGTTGAGATGAAAAGGCTCAAAACTGCTCAAGAATATGACCTAGTCAATAGACCGAGTGTGACAGTTCCGATGAGTGTGTGGTGGTTGCTACCCCAGTACCTCCTGTTTGGAGTAGCTGATGTTTTCACGATGGTTGGTATGCAAGAATTTTTCTACGATCAGGTCCCAATAGAATTAAGAAGCATAGGACTTGCTCTTTACCTTAGTGTAATTGGTGTTGGGAGCTTCTTAAGTAGCATTGTTGTCACTGTCATTGAGAAAGCAACTGGTGGAGATGATCAAGATAGCTGGTTTTCTAATAACCTAAATCTAGCTCACCTCGATTACTTTTATTGGTTACTTGCTGTGCTCAGTGCAGTAGGATTTGCCGCCTACTTGCAGTTTGCAAGGTCTTACATTTATAACAGAAGAGGTATAATATAATATATTGTATCTCTATAGTTTGTAATTACTAGTTAGTATGATATTCAACAATAAACCTTCGTTTATAGGATCATTATTCAATACTTTTTTTTTTCCCTATCTATGTGTATCTATATGTATTTTTTTTGTTTTTAGTAATTAGATCATTATTTAACAACTACAATAATTTGAATAGATAAAAAAAATAATAACAATAAATGTACATTATTTAATGTTCTTTCTCTCTCTACTTTTTATCATAAAAAGACGTATATGATGAATTTAAATTAGACAAAACAATACTTAGAAATAGGTTAAAAAAAAATACCTACTAGAGTGATGTAAAAACCTTGATTTTTATTAAGGGCATTTTGGTCTTTTCATAAATTAGGAATTAAAATAAATAAAAAATGGTTGAAAATTGAGTTAAATCTGAGTAAGGGCCAAAGTGAAAAGATTTATTGAGTTTGGAGTCAAATTTGAAATTCTAAGAAAGAAAATTTGAAACTTGGGCCTTAATACCATTTTAAAAAGACACCTTGATCAACCTATGAGTGACAAGTGTCACAAAACCCCCAATTAGTTTTGAAATCCCTAAAAATTTCCCCACACCTCCCTCTCCCTCTTCTTTCTCGCGCATCCTACTTGTACAACATGATTTCCAGCTACCAGTATCGACCCACACTAGAGTAGCTCCCCTACAACTGGACGTAGTAGCACCACCCCTCCCTCGCCGGTGTAGCGCCACCCAGCAGCCGAAAATCGCGCGTAAAGTCGAGCCGCGGTATTTCACAGCCAAAATCAGCCATTTCGCCGCCTTTGACTGCCACCCACCACCGTCAACTCCAAACTCGGCCTCCCTTGAGTCTAACGCAGCCCTCCACCACCAATAATTTTTGGCAAAGGAGCTTTAGTGAGCATTTAAAACTTTTTGTGTCATTTAAAAAGTGGCGTTTGTGTAATTATTTTTGTAAAGTTCAACAATTGCTCATGAAACTTTATGGGTTGAAAATATGATTTAAGATAGGAGAATGAGTGATAGATTTGTGGAAAATGGATAGGTAGATTGAGAGAAAATCGGATCTGAAATTTGTGGCGTTTATGCAAATATTTTCAGAAAATGATATTTTTGTAACTGTTATAATTAGTTCCAAATTAAGCCCAAATTTAAGCTAGAGGCCTCGAAACTGAAATTGGATTTCGAAATTGGACTAAGTAAGATCAAAAGACGAGTTTTGATGTATAACATTAATAGGTTTTGAAGTGGCACGAAATCCGAGACTATAGGCTTAGAATTTCTCTCGTTTTGTGTGCCACGGACCGGGTTGCGGGATGGGGCCCAAATTAATCGAATTATATATCTAACCTAGCACTTTCGGGCATTAGGAATTTATTGGTGATATCTCTTTCTCAATTTGAGGCTTTATTTGGAATGTCACCCCTCAAAGTGAGCTCATGGGATCCCGAAACGACCTTCTGAGCAACCGAGTGACTAACGGGAGATTCTACGAGCACCGATAGCTTAGCTTAGCTATCAAGGAGAGGTAGAGATTTAATTACTAAGTTTTATACTTATTTTAAAATGTTCATTTTGACCTATTTCTTGAAATTGTTAATTTTTATAGATTTCGTAGATTTGATTGGATATTTGGTAGACTTGTGAACTGTTAAAATATATTGGATTATTCTAGAATTAGATTGTATAGTTTTTATACAGGTTTAAAATTTTAGTTTTGAGAAAATACAGCCGTTATGCTGCCTGATTTTCAGTAAATCTCAGATTAATACCAAATGAGTTTTAAAGTGTGATTTCCTTGACATACTTGATGCATAGTTATTACACACTCTATGATATATTGTACCTATCATAGAATCACACACGAGTTCTATTTTAGCATCATGGTATTTAGATCGCTGACGAATTACTGCAGCGCTAGGTGAGAGACCTAGGCCCATGCGCAAGATTTACTGACACACCTCCGGGTAGTATCAGGATGCTGAGTACCTCTACTAAAGAGGTATTACATGGCCGTGATGGGAGGATGAGAACTTATACTTATACTTGGTTGATTTATGATATATACAACAAGCTGATTTTTATTTTGGTTTTGAATATGTGATTACTCTTGATTATTTATGAACTTGTTTTATAAATGGATTTAAAAAGGTACTAACTATGCAGGTTTGAAAAGTTGAATCCATTCCAAAATGGTAATTGAATTCCTACTGAGTATGTGAATGATCATCCCTTATCTTTTCCCCTCTCAGGTGGTGTGCAGCATGACTTGGGCAGTTCTAGAGTGGAGTGATTAGGAGAAGAAGATTGTTACTAGTTTAATAGTTGGTAACTACTTAGTAACTCATTTTGGGATTTGTAACAAACAATATTTAAGGCTCATATTTTAGATTTAGTCTATATTACCTATTATGCCTACTTGTGATAATGGTGGTGATGCATATGTATGTTTTATGAATATTATTAACAGTCTATGTCTAATGATGATCACAAAATTGTGAGAATTTATAATTTAGATTATTTTTTACAAACTTTTACAGAAGTTATCGTTTTTTTAAAAAATTAAAGTTTCTATAATGTTCTAAAATAAATTATGAATTTTTATTTGTGAAATTCCTCTTCTGCCACTAGTCTGAGATTTGGGTCGTAACAAGTGGTGCTCATATATATATAAATATATATATATATATATTTGGGTGTCGTCTTGAGTGTGTTAGCTAGGAAGGAGAAATGGGAGGAAAGAGAAGAGTAGGAGAATTAATAAATGGATTTGGGATAGAGATGGTTGTTTGGTAGGAATAAATGGATTAGACAGTAGATTTCAAATTCTCAATTTAACCAGTTTTCAGTCCCTTTTAAATTAGAATAGAGGTTTTATAAGTGTAGTTATTATATAACTAAAACCTTCTCTCATTCTTACCAAACAACAGAAAGAATTCTGGTCTTGTTTTATACTAAACATTACAAGGGAGTTTATCATTCTTCTCTTATCTCTTTACCAAGGTAATGTAACTCTAATTCCTTCTCCTCTCTCTCTATATATATATATATCTATATATTTCTTCTCTCCTACCAAACATATAGAAATGTATAGAAATGTCAATTTTACTTGTTGACCCGTTTATATGTGGGTAATTTGCCATAATAGGGTAGCCAGTACCCACTCTATTCGAATTTAGACTAAGGAACATATAAAAACTTAAAAGGTCCGATTTCAGGTACGGGTTATTCATGCAGATACAGAGATACCCGACGTTGCCCTGCCTGATTAATATACACTAACAAGTTAAAACATGTAACTATTTATAGAGAATAATTATGTAAAAATACGTCAAATATTAGGTAAAATGAACATATATTATTTTAGATTATGATTATCAACTAAAAAATTAAATTTTGCATTTAATTGTGTTGGATTTAATTTTTTTTTTGTCTGGTATGTAATGATATGGATATATACTATAATTAGAAAATATATATACATATATATTTTCAGTTCTTAATGGTTAGAATTACCCAATACCCGTGACAATACTATTATTATTCCCACTTTTTTTTTTTATGAGTAATGCAAGGATAGACTTTTTTAAATGGGTACTACAAACATAGCCTAAGGTATAAAGGAAAGAAAAATGGAATGAAAAGAAAATATAAGAGAAAGAAAATAGTAGTGATAGAAAGGAAAAAAATTTTCTCTTATGTTTTTTTTTTTTTTTTTTTTTGAAGGGATTCTGTTATGTTATTTGGTATGTAGAAAGGAAAGAAAAATAGTATTTAGTTACAATTTAATTATTTCAAATTTATTAATTTATTTAAAAATAATGACAAATTAGTACTTTTGCTTTAATTTCAAGCGTTAAAACTTTATTTTTTTTTCTACTTTTCTCTCCAAATTAGAGGATACAATTTAGCATGTCCACGCTTAGAATTATTCTCTTCCTTTTTCTGTCCATCTTCTTTTTTTTCCTACTAAATGAGAACTTCTCACTTTTCCTCTAACCTTTTCTTTCCTCTCTGTCTTTCTATATACCAAACATAATTTTAAGGTTCATCTGCCACAATTTTATTAAATTTGAGATTAGTCAGTTCACTTAACTTACCAATTTGTAATCGTAATAGCAAATTATAATTTAAGTATATTAAATATTAAGTCTAGAAGCAGCCTTAAATATAAGTTTAAGGCTTCCTTTTATTCTTTGAAAAATATTAAGCCGCTTAGTTTATGATAACTAATAATAATATATTCATGCTATGTTTAGTAAAATGGAAAAAAGAGAGGAAAAAAAAGTACAAGAAGAAGTAGAGAAAAAGTGAAAAATAGGTTTTATGTTAGGAGGGGCATATGGGATGAAAAGTAAAAGAAAGAGGAAAAAGGAAATTATGGGCCCCACCAAATTGTAACTCTCCAAATTGGTAGGAAAAGTGGGTGAAAAATAGTTACAACTTGAGTTCAAAACAAAATTATTAATTAATTGTCCTCTATTTCAAAATAAAATAACTTATTTGAAATAACTAAATTTGTAATTCCATCAAATATCCTTTTTTATTCTTACCTACCAAACAATATAAGGGAAAAATGTTTTCCTATTTTCTATCCATCGTACTTTTTTTTTTCCTTTCATTTTTTTTTTCTTCCTACCAAATATAGCCTGAAAGAGTTTAACTAGAAGTTGTGAAGGAAGGAAGACGAAGGTTTATAGTTGATTTATATTGAGAATATGCTTGGGAAATCTAAAATTTTCATTTATTAGTTATTACAAGTTACAAAGGATGAGAAAGCTCTCCAATATACAGCGGTAGATTCAGAACTTTTTTTTTACTAGGGCATAAATACCTAAGGCTCTGTTTGGAACTTGGTTTTTTGGAGGGAAAGAAAAAAACTCCAAAGAATTATATTTTCTCTTATTTGGATTGAAACAAAAAGTGATGGAAATTTTTTTCCAAAAAAAAAAAAAAAACGAAGGTTTAATTAGATGTCATTTTCAAGTAATATACAAGTTTTATACATTAATTAGTATAAATAAAAGTGTCAAAATAAAGTTCTATAAACTTTTAAGAAAAGTATTTTCCTCTTTCTTTTTCTACTACTTTTTCCTCTCAATTTTTTTTCCTCCAAATTCTGGGTTCTAAAAGGAGCCTAAGGGGAAAAAAATTGAGTTCTTAAAATTAATTTAGGTAAAAAAAGAATGTATTAAATTGAGAAATAGAATATTATTTTTTAAACTCTATCATCAAAATAAGTATGATTATTCTATAGTTAGTTAGATTTTTTTCAATACAAAAATAAAGATATAACCAAAATTTCAGTTATCAAGTGTGGGTATATCTTGAATTATGTAAATACTTACCCGTAAAATTTAAGAGTTAAAATGTTGAGAAGGTGCAATAGTAAACACTTTCTGGTTTCTTCACTAAAATCCAGGTATGATTTTTCTGTAGAGACTTAAATTCTTCAGTCATTGTAGCTATCCACTTGTCTGCTTCTTTATTGTTTACAACATATTTATAAGTGATTGGTTCACTTTCTTCATAATCAAGAGCTGTAACTAAGTGCTTGGTTCACTTTCTTCATAATCAAGAGCTGTAACTAAGGCATATGAGATGGAATCAGCAAAACCGTATCTGGTTGGTGGCTTTATTGTCCTTTTCTGTCTATCTCTTGTCAACTGATACTCAGTAGGACTTTCTTGTTCAGGAGAAGAATCAACACTACTATCTTCATCAGTCTTGTTTTCTTCTACATCAGCTGCTGGTGTAGATTGTTGTTCGCTGGTTATATCTTCAATAAGTTGAGGAGGATGCTCCACCTCAAACTCATAATAATCTGAGGTGATGTTATGTTGCTGGTTTTGACTTCCTTGTATATTAGTACCTGCAAGGTTAGTCTGACTAGTATACATCTCATTTTCATTGAATATTATATCCCTACTATTTATTACCTGAACCCCAGGAGCATCTCTCACCCACAACCTATAACCTTTTACGCCTGAATACCCTAGAAAAACACAATATATCTAAGCACTAACTTTCCTTCATTTTGGTGAGCAAAGCAGTGTTTTTCCATTCAACATTTCTATTGGAGTCTTAAATTCTACGGTGGTGGAAGGTGTCCTATTTACCAAATAGCTTGCTGTAATAACAGCCTCTCCCCAGAAATATTTAGACAACCATAACTAATTAACATGCATCTAACCTTATCTAGCAAAGTCCTATTCATTCTTTCTGCTAATCCATTTTGTTGAGATGTTTTTCTAACTGTATTGTGCCTAAGAATATCACGTTGTTTACAAAAATTATCAAAGATATCATTACAGTATTCTAATCTATTATCAGTCCTTAAAGCCTTTAATTTCTTATTTGTTTGATATTTAACCAGAGTTTTCCAATGTTTAAATTTTACAAAAGCTTTAAATTTTACAAAAGCATCATCTTTAGCTTTCAATGAATACAACCAAACAAATCTGGAATAGTGAAGGAAAGAACTGTAACGTGAGAGTGTGAGCTCGAATTTCTTGAGAGCGTATCTTGATTCTTCCATAATGAATTTCGTTGAGGCGTTGGTCAAAGTGGATGAAGGATTAAACTATACTAGTTTGGTCTGAACCACTATAAATTGTTGGGTGTTATTTTTCTCTTCGTTTTGCTATTCTTGAGTTTTTACGTGATTGTTTGTGCCCAGATTTTCCGGTTGATCGATTCTGATTCCGATCGACCGCTGGCACGCTCTGTTTTAATAGTTTGTTCTAAAGAGAGAGGGTGACAGAGAGTGGCATAGCATGGCAAGGAATGTGACGGTTTTCAATGGATATTTGAACCTGAGGAAATTAGATGTTGATCTAGAGTTAGTTCCTAAATCTTTAATTCAATTTCTACTTCACAAATAAATTTTTTTTCTTTCAGAAATTATTATTCTTGAAAAATCCCAGTCAGTCCTCGCAGATTAGTAGTCAACTTTTTTACAACTGAAGAAACTTAAATTTACTATGGGACATTTGGTGACAACATCTTTTTTATTTTCAAGTTTCTTACTAATTACAAACAATGATAGGAGCGATACCCTTTACATTGTACTTCTATTATAAATGTAAGATCTTGCAAAATGCAAGAAAGCAACAAATCCTATTGCATTGAGTCCAACAATTAACCAATAAAAGTAATCAAGGTGAGCTCGGTTTAAGTTATTAGAAAACCAGCTACTGTGACCATCTCCACCAGTTGCTTTCTCAATGACAGAGATAAGAAAGCTGCTTAAAAAGCTTCCAATACCAATTACGCTAAGATAAAGTGCCAGTCCTATGCTTCTCAACTCTGTAGGGACTTGATCATAGAAAAACTCTTGCAGGCCAACCAGAGTGAAAACATCAGCTAATCCAAATATGAAATACTGAGGTACCAACCACCACACACTCATTGGGACTGTCGCACTTGGCTTATCAACTAGATCATACTCTCTAGCAGTTTTGAGCCTTTTCATCTCAACTAAAGCGGCAACTACCATAGACAAAGCAGATAAGAAAATTCCAACTCCTATTCTTTGTAGCATTGTGATGCCAGATGGATTTCTGGTGAAAACACGAGCAATTGGAACAAAAATGCGGTCGTAGATAGGAATGATCATAATAATGGCAAGGCCTATAAAGCATTGAAGTGAAGCCGGTGGAATTTTGTAGCCTGAGACAACCGTTCTGTCCATGGTGGCCCCTTGCTTTGTATAGAAAGTTCCGACTTGTGCGTAGACAATACCATATACCAAGCATGTCACCCATATTGGAACAAGCCTAAGAACAGCCTTTGCTTCTTCAACCTCAGCTTTGCTACAAACAGAATCACCTTTCTCCAAATATTTTGGTGCAAACAAGGCTTTGTTAAGGAATCTGCAAGGGCATAAAGTCCAAAATACATTAGAGGAGCGCATTTGAGTTAGCAACTGAAATTATCAAATCAAGGCAAATTAAGAAAAGTCCACTCGGTCTGGCTATATGGAAAAAGCTTAAGATATTCAGGAACACATTGATATAGTCCGATGCAGGTTTTCTTTTGGGTTTTTTTTTTTTTTTTAATAATTTTTTTTGGGTCATACACTCTTAAGAAAATAGAGAAAGCCAAGTCCCTTACTTGAATTGTTCAGAGCTTTGGTCAGGCAGGAACTCACGAGATTCCTCATCACTGGCCATATCCGAGGGAGTTGTTCTCCAGTTCCTAAATGCTGCAACAAACACACTAGTGATCCTAACAAAGGGACCTTTTTCATTTTGTTTGATGCTATACCTATAAGTTGTAGTTCCAAGCAAGAAAACAACTAATGCAATGGCCATTGCAATGCAAGGAATCCCAAATCCGAGAGCCCAACTTAGATTATCTTGTATGTAGCTTAAGATAAATATTGTCACTGTAGCACCTGCACAAACACCAAAATACCACCAATTGAAGAATGAGCTTTTCGCTTTGCACTCTTCTGGATCTTGACCATCAAACTGATCGGCTCCAAAAGCTTGAGTGCATGGCTTGTGTCCACCTTGCCCAACTGCCACTAAATATAAAGAAAAGAAAAACAATACTACTTGAGACTGAGCAGGAGAACAGGTCGTGATGTCATTGGTTTCGCAGTGGGAACCAGCAGGAGAAGGCAGAATAGCGGACAGAGTTAACAGACCAAGTCCCTGTTATCCATTCCGATTCGAGGCAAGGATTAGTAGCAGTCCAATTTTACAAATGAATAATTAGTAGCACTTCTCAATAGTTTGTTCCAAAAGAAAGGAAAATAACATGCAAATTAAGTTCTTTCGTTGCATATTTTTTATGTAAAAAGGTCAACAATTTAAAAACTTTTCTTTCCCGGATGATTAAAATTAACTACTTGCGAAATGTGTTGTTCTAACAAACAAGTCTACTTTGGACTCAAGCTGCCCAGATAAAAGGTAAAAGAATTCTTCAAAAATAGTGGCTAAGTATATAAGAAATGATTTATAACATTTTGTTTACATTTTTTTTTTGGATAAATTGCAAGTGATTAAGAATTTCTGAAAAATAATATCCTGAGTTAACTTTTTGAATAACTTTAACTAATAAAAGATAATAATATCCTCGAAAATAGTAATAATAAAGATTAATCCAGTCTTAATAGAAGATATTATTTTTTTTATTACTAAAATTGGTCTAAAAATCAGTTCAGAGTATTAATTTTCCGAAATTTTTAATCTCGGATTTTTTTTTTTTTTGACAATTCACCCTTCCTTTTTTTTTTTTCAATTTTTTTGAGTGACTACTTTTATTCGGCATGATGGTTTAAAATGCTTAGTTTAGAGGAAAATAATGGGGGAAAAAAATCATTGTTAGCCTATCTTAAAGTAATTAAGAAGCTGTCCTTTTTCCTTGTTTTGTCAGCATGTGGCATTTTTGGTCAATGGTGAATCTGTTTCTTTACCAGAGGATAGTTTAGTTGTTAACTGTCGATGATATTCAGAGAATTTTGTACATTTAGGCTATGTTTAGTGTGCCATATTTTATTGTATTGTATTATATTGTGATGTATTGTATTGTATTTTATTATTCTATTACAGTACTATGTTTGGTTTTACTTTTGTATTAAGATGTATTAAAAAGTTAATTTGAAAAATATCATTTTTAAAATTTACTTAGAAAAATACCATTTTCAAAAAATATTTAGGAAAATACCACTTGTAAATTACCACTTTTAAAAAATTTATTTATTAAAAAACCACTTTTTAGATATAAATTTTGAAAAACACCACTTTTAAAATTTATTTAAAAAAATACTACTTTTGAAAAGGAGAAAGTGATGAGAGAGAAATTAAAAACAGAAAAAGTGAGGAAAGTGAGTATTGTATAATACTATATTAAAGTTAAAATTATATAATACAGTGTAATACAGACATTTTATTATGAATTAGATAATACTCTCTGTATTGTATTAAATTTTGATGTCATATTAAATAATACAATACAAAGGCACAACCAAATATAGTATTTTGTATAATTTATACAATACAGAGTCCTTACACAATATTCCAAATACGACCTTAGTGTCATATTCTTCCAGGCCATATAATAATATTTCTCATTCTTTAGCCAAGAAGACTTTTGTGGAGATAGCAAGTTCTATCTTTCTTGCATTGAAAACAAATATTTGACTTTCTTCTGTTCAATAATAACCAATTCTTAAAAAGAAAAAAATAAATAAAAATACACTAGAGACACACTAGTTAAAGAGTAAAGCTAAGAGAACCATGATGTTAATAACACATACGAGCTCATTATAATTATAATTACATGTAAGATAAAATTCGTGTAGATCAAATTTATTGATGATAATAAATCAATAGCACACATGATAATCAATCAATAACACACATGTGCCCATCTTTGACTAAAGGTAGTAAATTAATACTCTTTCAAGTTCCCAGAGAACCCAAAAAAATCTGAAAAAACACATGACTTGACTAAAGAAACTACCGTACCGTTACCATGTTGTTCAAAAACAGAAAACTTTAATTAAATCTCTTCTGTTTACGTTTTTATTCGGAAAAAATTTCAGTGCAGTGATTAATATTACTCTTGAAAACTCGAGAAAGCAATATTTTCGACATCAGTCCAATTAACATACCAAAATATAGAGCACAGAAGCCATAGCAATGGTGCGGTATCGCCCGAGAAAAGAGTCGGCCACGAAAGCTCCCAGCAGAGGCAGCAACGACGCCGTTCCGGCCCAAGCGTTGACGTTGGCCGCAGCGACCGCCGTCGACTGCCCGAGGGGCCCACTCAGATAGCTTACGAGGTTTGACCCAATCCCATAGAAGGCGAACCTCTCGGCAACCTCCACTCCTGTACGGACATTTCAGTTCAATTCAATCGGAACTTAAATTTTCGCGTACCTCCATTGATGACATCATAATTAATTGCATTTTTTTTTTGTTTTCGTTTTTTCTTAATTTAAATTTTCGTCTTCACCTATGATAAAACCAGCTGACCTCCAACCACCGGAGTCTGATCTCGAAGCCGGACGGCCTTTGTAGTCAACGGCACCGTTGACGGCGGCGTTGACTAGCATCGGAGCTTCGGCTTCGTCGGCCATCGTGTGTGTTTAATTAGTTACAGCAGTGGGAGTGGAACCAGAAATGTTATTTGATAGACTGGTTTGAATTATTTGATAGGTGTAAAGCATTAAAGCGTGTGTATGTTTTATAATAAAAAGAATCATTCGTTGGTTGCGTGACAATAGAATAATAAGAATGTGAATCAGGTGGGGATGATCCATTATGAGTCTCACATTAAAATTTGACATATAAATACTTTATTTAATGAAATAATAATCAATTAAAAATTAGAGGCGGACAATAATAGTTCGGTCGGTAGCGGGCATCTTTCATCATGTAGTTGCGTCCAATTATGAAGAAGTCTGACTTTATACACTCTCAAGAGAGTGGTCGAAGTGACAAAGAGTTTGAACTTAAAGCTTCTCTCACTTAGGGAGAGTGAGATCATGAGTTCGAGCCCCTACGTCGCCCCTGGGAGCCCAACCGAATAAGGGTGGCTCTGGGAAGTGATCCGTCACCGGGATCTCATCCGCCCTTTTTATTATCAAAAAGTCTGACTTTATACAATGCACTAAGATAGTGAGACATTTTATCTTGGGAAAAAATTAGGATAAATTGTGACGAGTAACATCACATTTTAATATTAGCACCTACTAAAACAAATTTACAATTATAGCTATTTTTATAATAAATTTTCAAATATGCTCTTTTCCCAAATCATACCAATTGACTATTTTTCTTACCATTTGATTATCAACTAGTTTATGATTACTTGTTGAGAATTAAACTTATCAACTAGTTGACTATTTCCCTTTTAAACTAGTTGATTATCAACTTGGTTGAAAATTACAATTATCTACTAACTGACTATTTTTCTTTTAGACTAGTTGATTATCAACTAGTTTCTTATTATAAACTGGTTAAGAATTATACTTATTCACTAATTGATTATTGTTCTGTTAGACTAGTTGATTATCATTTAGGTTGTACTTGGTTCGCAGAATGAAATTAGAATCATAATGGAAATCATAATGGAATGGAATCAGAATAGGATTAAGAATGATATTTCATTGTTTAGTTCAAAATAAGAATCAGTGTAGGAATAAGAATTACTTTGTTTGGTTAGACATTGGAATAGAATGAAACAGTGGTATATTGATTAAAATACCCATGTTTCTAAAATTTTGTACATTTTTTTATCAACTATGTGTACATTTATATTTACCAATATATAATTTTATTTGGTAAAAAATTATAATTTATTTTCAATTATTTAATAATATTAAAAAATTAATTCATATTATTAAAATCAAAATAGACAAAAATTATACTATGTTAAATATGTTTATTTAACTCTTAAATAAATAAAAAAAAGTGATAGTTGGGTAACTATTATTATTATTTTTTAAATAAGTTGGATAAATATTATTAATACCTATATATATATATGCATGTATTAATAAAAAGTAAGCTGATGGTGAGTGAGGACGTGAGAAGGCAAAGTTTTAGGGGGAAAAAAAATGTAATTTCACTTTTTCACACATCAATAAAGAATAGAAACTTGATTCGTTAGGAAAATTAGTATAATCTCAAATATACTAAATGATAATAGAATTCTAATTACAAAAGAATTAGAATTCCTTATCTTAAATTTCAAACCAAACACTGGAATGAGCCTTTTACTGGAATGGCCTTTCCATTCCAAGAACCATTCCAATGAACCAAAACGTGGCCTAAGATTATAATTATAAACTAGTTGAAAATTATATATATTTACTAGTTGACTATTTTCCTTCCATATAGGATTTAAACTAGTTAATTATTTTCTTTACTATTAGAAATGAAACTAGTTGATTATCTTCATTAAATTTTTTCTTTTTTTCTTATGCTAGTTTAATATAAACTAGTTGATAATTACACTTAAAAATCAGTTAACTATCTTCCCTATACTTAGCATTGAAACTAGTTGATTATCTTTTTTTTTAACAGTAGTAGTTTAGTTATTATTAATAAAGTTGTATTCAAAAAAAAAAAAAAAGGAAAGAGAAATCTTACCTGTATTAAATTACAAGCTCGCCTTCCTTACTTCTTTTCTCAACATACCTCTTGGATCTCCCACTTTCTCACTTTCTCTCTCAGGAAATTCTACAAAAGGCAAAGATAGAGAGATTTAGAGAGGGAATGAGAGATAGAAATGCGGGAGTTTAAACAACATGCAGGAGTCATAGTGATTGACTTCAAGCTCGACTGGCATGGCCAAGAGAGAAAATTATTGACCCTAAAAAGCTACGGCGAGATTCTTGTACCGACACCATTAAATGATGAGCTTGGAATATCTCGTTTGGCTATGAATTCTGCACAAAGTTGGACAACGCAACAACAATGATGTTGACTCCCACCGCTAGTGATATAAGTTCCCCAAGCATTCTTTTGGAATCGTCATCGCTGGTGCCTTCATCTTACTGCTTAAGCAATATAAATTGAGCCACATCGACTTCGTTGGTTTGCCAATTGTTGATTTGGAGGTTGATTTTCTGTTTCTTTTTATTTCCAATTTAATTTGTAATGTGTTTTCTATCTCTTCTTTGGTCGGAAAGAAAAATGAGGAGAAAATCAATATTTTAATTTTTTTTAGTTTATTTATGAAATAATATCATTTTTATATCTTGTAGTTTGACACTTTGTTCAGTTTGTATCTTGTATTTTGGTTATTATCAATATTGATCTTTAGATTTAATATTTGTTATAAATTTATACACTGATATTGATTTAGAGCAATTAGTTTACCAAGATGATTTAATAAATTTATCCTCGGATCAGTTTTTATATAGTTTATTTTCAATTTTTTAAACAGCATCTTGGTAAATTAATTACTCTAAATTAGTGTCATGGTATAAATTTGTAACAGATTTCAAATCTAAAGGTCAATATTAATAATAACTAAGACACAAGGTATAATTTGTATAAAGTGTCAAAATACAAGGTATAAAAATGATATTATCTCTTTATTTATTTCAATAAAACTTCATGGGTATTTATATGGACATTTTGCATTAAAAATTGTTAGGTTTGTAAAGTTTTCAATTAGCTGCTATATTTGAAAACTTAAACTTTGAAAATATTATACTTAAAAGAACCCCTTAAATTAGCAGGATAAGTATCTTTTGCGTTTAAGTATTAAGTTAGTGCAAGCTTAGTTTAGTAGATTGTTGTGTGGTATATCTCAATGGGAATTATGAGTCTCTATTCATAGAAGTGTTTAACTTTTTTATTCGTTCGAAAAAGTGTTTGACTTTGGATAGAGACATGAGTCACAAGTATAAGTGTATTGAAAAAGACCAAGTGAAATTCATTTCAAGCATTAAGCACAATTATTGTAAACTAAATTTCACTAGCTAATAAAACATCTAAACACCGTTATCTAAAGCTTTTGCTTTGCTTTCTCAAGCCATGAATCTCCCTAAAATCACTTCCCTTCTCTCTCAGATATTCCCTCTTTTTTCTTTCTCACTCTGATTTTTCTTTTTCAATTTTCTAAAATGAATAAATTTGTTTTGAAAAAAAAACAATGCCTTGTTTTTCTCCTCCTATATTTTCAAGTCATCATTTGATTCCTTGCTTCTGTTCTCTGTTTCTCTCTCTCTCTCTCTCTCTTGAAGTCATTTTCAAGAACTGGGGCTCTTATTCCGGCGAAGCCTATATAGCTGTCATGGCTCCTCCTTCAGAAGTCACACATCTCTCTCAGCCTTGCATTTACGGTATTCACTAATTTCATCATTTTGAGGCCAACAAAATTGGTTCATAATTCAATTGCGTTTTTTTTTCCAAAAAAAAAAAGTGTTTTTGAAATGTTTGTGGTGGTACTGGAAAAGCAGGGGACTTTGTTTCATTGTACCCGGAGAGAGGGAGAGAAGGTGACAAAGAGAGTGGTATAGCATGGCAAGGAATGTGACGGTTTTCAATGGATATTTGAACCCGAGGAAATTAGATGTTGATCTAGAGTTAGTTCTTAGATCTTTAATTCAATTTCTACTTCACAAATAATTTTTTTTTTTCCAGAAACTATTATTCTTGAAAAGTCCCAGTCAGTCCTTGCAGATTAGCAGTAAACTTTTACAGTTGCTAATAATTTTAAATTTGCAACTTAAAAAACTTAAATTTACTATGCAATATTTGGAGACAACATCCTTTTCATTTTAAAGTTTCTCACTAATTACAAACAGGGGTAGGAGAGATCCTTTATATTGTACTTCTATTATAAATGTAAGATCTTGCAAAATGCAAGAAAGCAACAAATCCTATTGCGTTGAGTCCAACAATTAACCAATAAAAGTAATCAAGATGACCTTGGTTTAAGTTGTTAGAAAACCAGCTATAGTGATCATCTCCACCAGTTGCTTTCTCGATGACAGAGATAAGAAAGCTGCTTAAGAAGCTCCCAACTCCAATTACGCTAAGATAAAGTGCAAGTCCGATACTTCTCAACTCTGTAGGGACTTGATCATAGAAAAACTCTTGCAGGCCAACCAGAGTGAAAACATCAGCTAATCCAAATATGAAATACTGAGGTACCAACCACCACACACTCATTGGGACTGTCGCACTTGGCTTATCAACTAGATCATATACTCTAGCAGTTTTGAGCCTTTTCATCTCAACTAAAGCGGCAACTACCATAGATAAAGCAGATAAGAAAATTCCAACTCCTATTCTTTGTAGCATTGTGATGCCAGATGGATTTCTGGTGAAAACACGAGCAATTGGAACAAAAATGCGGTCGTAGATAGGAATGATGATAATAATGGCAAGGCCGATAAAGCATTGAAGTGAAGCAGGCGGAATTTTGAAGCCTGAGACAACCGTTCTGTCCATGGTGGCCCCTTGCTTTGTAAAGAAAGTTGAGCCTTGTGCATAGACAACACCATATACCAAGCATGTCCCCCATATTGGAACAAGCCTAAGAACAGCCTTTGCTTCTTCAACCTCAGCTATGCTACAAACAGAATCATCTTCCTTCAAATGATCTGGTGCAAGCAAGGCTTTGTTAAGGAATCTGCAAGGGTATAAAATCCAAAATACATTAGAAGAGCTTGATTCGAGTTTGCAACTGAAATTTTATCAAATCAAAGCAAATTAAGAAAAGTCCACTTGTTCTGGCTATATGGAAAAAGCTTATGATATTCAAGAACATATTGATATAGTGCAAATAAGTCCATTAAGCCAACTTCCTGGAAGCCTTTGTTTCATTATTTCAAACGTTTTAATCAATCTAAGTGTAGGATATTACGGGGAAAAAAAAAGGACATTTCAGGCTTTTTTTAAATTCTGCAAGGTAGCCTGATGTAATTTTTGTCCTTTTTTTTTTTTTTTTTCCGGTTATACACTTTTAAGAAAATACAGAAAGCCGAGTCCCTTACTTGAATTGTTCAGAGCTTTGGTCAGGCAGGAACCCACGAGATTCCTCATCAGTGGCCATATTCGAGGGAGTTTGTCGCCAGTTCCTAAATGCTGCAACAAACACACTAGTGATCCTAACAAAGGGACCTTTTTCATTTTGTTTAATGCTATACCTGTAAGTTGTAGTTCCAAGCAAGAAAACAACTAATGCAATGGCCATTGCGACGCAAGGAATCCCAAATCCAAGGGCCCAACTTAGATTATCTTGTATGTAGCTTAAGATCAACGTTGTTACAGTAGCACCTGCACACACACCAAAAAACCACCAATTGAAGAATGAGCTTTTCGCCTTGCACTCGTCTGGATCTTCACCATCAAACTGATCGGCTCCAAAAGCTTGAGTGCATGGCTTGTGTCCACCTTGCCCAACTGCCACTAGATATAAAGAAAAGAAGAACAATATTACTTGAGCCTGAGCAGGAGAACAGGCCGTAATGTTGTTGGTTTCGCAGTGGGAACCAACAAGAGAAGGCAGAACAGCGGACAGAGTCAACAAACCAAGTCCCTGTCGTCAACCAAATTAAGAAATGATGTCGTTGGATTAGTAGCAGTCCAATTTTGCAAACGAATAATTAGTAGCACTTCTCAATAGTTTGTTCCAAATGAAAGAAAAATAGCATACAAATTTAAGTTGTGTCTTTCATTACATATTTTTGATGTAAAAATGTCAACAATTTAAAAACCTTTCTTTCGTAGATGATCAAAATTAACTACTTGCGAAATGTGTTAACAAACGGCAAGTCTACATTGGACCCAGGTAAAACAATTCTTGGAAAATAAATAAATAATGGCTGAGCAAGCAAGCATATAAGAAATGATTTGTAACATTTTTTTTTACATTTTTTTTTACATTTTTTTTTTTTTTTTTGAGCGACTCCTTTTCTTGAGCGTCATGGTTTAAAGTGCTTGGTTTCTAAAGTAACTTTTTTTTTCCCCCTCTTTTTCCCATTTTTGTTTTTTGAAAAAAAAAAATAATTTTTAGCCCATCTTTAATGTAATTAAGAAGCTGGTCGTTTTCCTTGTTTCATTGAAACTGATTGTCAGCTTGTGGTAAATTTGGTCAGTGGTGTTTCTGTTTCTATAGCAGAGGATGGTTTAATTGCTGATGATATTCAAGGGATGTTGGGAGAGAATTTTGTGCATTTACTGTCGTATTCTTCCAGGTCCTGTAGTAATGTTTCTCGTTCTTTAGCCAAGAAGGCTCTTCTAGAGATGGGTTGTTCTATCTCGCTTGAATCAGTCCCTGATTGGGTTTCTGACATTGACATTGTAAACAAAGTTGTAAGACTTTTTTCTATTCAATACTATCTAATTTGTTTAAAATAAAAACTAGCTAGAGGTCAAGCTAATTAAAAAATAACAACGCTAAAGAAGTATGGTGCTCAACACCATATAATATATTAGCCTAATACTATCTAATTATTATTACATTTTACGTAAGACTGAAACCAGTAATCGACTAGTAATAAAATTAAATCTGATAAATTACATCGTATGTGTTGTTGGGCAGGTGCCCATAGTATTTCTTTTAATTAAATTCTCTAGTAAAATAATACACTTTCAAGTTACCTGAGAGCCCAGGAACATATTTGACTAAAGAAACTACCATACTAGTCAAAATCAGAAAGCTTTAATTAAATTTCTTCTTTATATTTTTCTTCAGAAAAAAATTCAGTGGAGCGACTAATATTACTCTTGGAAACTCGACAAAGCAATATTTTTCAATATTTTCTAAATCAGAACAACATACCAAAATGTAAAGCAAAGAAGCGACAACAATGGTGCGGTAGCGCCCGAGAAAAGAATCCGCCACGAAAGCTCCCAACAGAGGCAGCAACGACGCCGTTCCGCTCCAAGCATTGACGTTGGCCGCGGCGGCCGCCGTCGACTGCCCGAGCGGCCCACTCAGATAGCTTACGAGGTTTGACCCAATCCCATAGTAGGCGAACCTCTCTGCAACCTCCACACCTGTACGGACATTTCAATTCAATCGGAACTTAAATTTTCGCGTACCTCCATTGATGACATCATAAATTGCTTTTTTTTTTTTTTTCGTTTTTTCTTAATTTAAATTTTCGTCTTCACCTATGATAAAACCAGCTGACCTCCAACCACCGGAGTCTGATCTCGAAGCCGGACGGCCTTTGTAGTCAACGGCACCGTCGACGGCGTTGACTAGCATCGGAGCTTCGGCTTCGTCGGCCATCGTGTATGTTTAATTAGTTATAGCAGTGGGTAGTGGAACCAGAAATGTTATTTGATATAAACTGATTTTAATTATTTGATAGATGTAAAGCATTAAGTGTGTATTTTTTTGTAAATAAAAAAATTCATGCGTGGGTTGCATGACCATAGAATAATAAGAAAGTGAATCTGCTAGGGATCCGTTATGAGTCTCACGTTAAATTCTGGCATATATATATCAATGGTTATAATTTTTTTGTGACCATGAATGGATACTGAAAAAATAGTGATAACATTAAATTTTTTTGATGGTAATAAATAGCATTAAATTTTTTTGGCCAACCACTAAATTAATCACCACCATAGGATATATATATATATATATATATATATATTATTTCAGGGTGAATTGAGAAAAAAAAAATCTTGAAATATTTGAGGGTGAATTTAAAAAAAAAAATCTTGAAATTCGGGTATTTTGACCAATTTTAATAACGAAAAAATAACAATATCATCCATTAAAATTACGTTAGTCCTCACTATTCTACTTAATTTTAAGAATATTATTGTCTTTTATCGGTTAAAATTATTCAAAAAGTCAACTCATGTATTATTTTTCAGAAATTCTTAATCTCAGGATATTATTTTATAGAGTTAAAACTTTAAAGTTTAAATTTTAAAAAACCCAAATTTTGTGGTTTTTTTTATAATTTATCTTTTATTTAACGAAATTAATTAAAAATTAGAGCAGATTCGGTAGCTAGCATCCTTCCCTAAATAATTAGGATATAATTTATTTCATCTAGTTGCGTCCAATTATAAAGTCTGGCTTTATATAATGCACTCAATCTCATGACAATGCACTCAATCTCATGACAATGAGACTTTTTTTTTTTTTTTTTTTTTGAAATGACAATGAGGCATTTTATCTTAGAAAAAATTAGGATCGTAAAGTGTGATGGGTAATATCACATTTTACTATTAGCACACACAAAAACAGATTTACAATTATAAAAGTTTTTATAATAAATTTTCAAATATATCCCTTCCTAAATCATGCCAGTTGACTATTTTCCTTTCCCATTTGGTTATCAACTAGTTTATCGCTATAAATTTGTTGAAAATTAAACTTATCAACTAGTTAACTATTTCCCTCCCAAACTAGTTGATTATTAACTTGGTTTTCAATTACAGTTATCTACTAGTTGATTATCAACTAGATTATAATTATAAACTGGTTGAGAATTACACTTATTTACTAGTTGACTATTTTCTCTTTAGGCGTTGATTATCCTCTAGTTTATAATTAATTATAAGCTGGTTGAAAATTACATTTATTTTTACTAGTTGGCTATTTTCCTTCTACGTAAGATTGAAACTAGTTAACTATTTTCTTTACTCTTAAAAATGAAACTAGTTGATTACCTTTATACCATCATGCTAACAGGCAGTGTGGTCAGGCACTCGTTCCCTCGACAAAGAGGTCTTGTATTCGAGTTGCTACCACCACAGTAGTCGGAGGTTTATTGGCAATCCACTTCGAGAAGAATCTATTAATCGATGCAGGTGGGTCCGCCATCCAAGGTTATAGGGGTACTCTACCTTTTAACCCTATAATCTTTTTTTTATTATAAAAAAAAAGTTGATTATCTCCATTAAATATCTTTTTCTTTTTCTGTTTTTTTTTTTCCTTAAACTAGTTTAATATAAACTAGTTGATTATTGAACTTAGAAATCAATTTACTATCTTCCCAATACCTAGAATTGAAACTAGTTGATTATTTTTTTTAACAATAATAGCCAACCACACCCCTTTCGTATAGCTATTATTAATTAAATTTTATTCAAAAAAAGAAAAGGAAAAACAAACCTTACATGCCTATTAAATTACCCGCAGCTCGCCTTCTTTACTTCCTTTCTCAAAATACCTCTTGTATCTCCCACTTTATCAGTTGCTCTCTCACGAAATTCTGCAAAAGGCAAAGAAGGGGAGAGAGAGAGAGAGATTTAGAAAGAGAAATGAGAGATAGAAATGTGAGAGTTTAAACAAAATGCAAGAGTTGCAATGATTGACTTCAAGCTCGACTGGCATGGCCATGAAAGAGAAAATTGTTGGCTCCAAATAGCTACGACGAGATTCTTATACGGACACCATCAATGATTGCAATGATAAGCTCGGAATACCTAATTTGGCTGTAAATTCTCTGTCCACAAAGTTGGACGACGCAATGGCGATAATGATGACCTCCGCCGCTAGTGATATAAGTTCCTTGAGCATTCTTTTGGAATCATCATCGTCGGTACCCTCATCTTGCTGCTCAACAATATGATTTGAGCTACGTCGATGTCACTGATTTGCCAACTGTAGATTTGGAGGTTGATTTTCTATTTTTTTATTTCCAATTCACTTTGCTTAATTGTTGCTTTTTGGTTAATTTGTATTATGTTTTCTATCTCCTCTTTGGTTGGAAATAAAAATGAGGAGAAAATCAATGTTTTAACTTTTCATTTGTTTATTTATTTCAATAAAACTTTAAGGGTATTTATTTGGATATTTAGGATTGAAAACTGCTAGATTTGTAAATTTTTCAATTAGTTGCTATATTTGAAAACTCAAACTTTGAAATATGTTATACATAAAAGAAGACCTTAAAATGGTAGGATACATATATGTTAGTGTTTAAATATTAATACAAACTTAGCTTAGTGGATTGTTGTGTAGTCTATCTCAATAAGAATGATGAATCTCTGTTAAAAAAGTGTTTGACTTTAGATAGAGATATAAGTACACAAATATATGTATTGAAAAAGAGTAGGTAAAATTGCATTTCAAGCAGTAAGCACCATTATCGTAAACTAAATTTCCCTAGCTTAGCTTATATCAGAACTATTCATTGGACGGCTATAATCAAATCTAAAGAGGGACCGCCGCCAAAAGCTAGACAGCATACTAGCCGACAAGTGAACGTGTTATTACCAGGATGCTTCACCTGTTTTTACCGACAAGTAATGTCAAACTTAATTAATCGACAAACAATTGTATTCCACACAAAATTCTATCTAATCAAATTATTATACATGTGACATTGCCCAAATATCATATTAATATATAGTTACTACTGTCACCGGTGGCCTTGAGCTTATTATGGCTAGCGAGTCAACCACCATATAAATAGTTGATATATAGTCTAAGCTTCAGCTCCAACTGCTTCAGGACTTTTCTTTTTTGGTTCGGTTTGGTTTGCATATTAAAAAAATGCTCGGTTTTAAACCAGATCCTCCAAATAAATTAGTTTTATAAATAATTATATATATTGTAATGTATACATATTTTATAGTTTGGGCGCGTCTACAGTAGGAGCGCCCCTACGTAGGGCCCTGTCTATTCACCGTTGGATGAGAATCTGTATATAAATAGATTCTCTACAGATTCCCGTTATTCCTCACAGATTCTCATCCAACGATAATTAAGGCATGACCCTACGTAGGGACGCCCCTACCGTAGCCATCCCCTTATAGTTTTTATTACAATACGTACTTATGATGTGTATTTTTTTGTAATGTATACATATTTTATAGTTTTTATTACAATATATGTGTAACATAAATTTGTTTTCGCATCTTTTTAAGTTGAAGTTTGAAGTTTTTATTGTTATTGTGACATGTATTATTATTATTAAGCTATCTTATTTAAGATCTATGGTTGTATTTTAATTTAATAATCTAGACTTTAAGATTACTCTTACATTTCGATTTGGATTTAACTTAAGCTCTAAATAACTAGAACTTTTGATTTGATTGTAAGCTTTAACCATGTTATTTTTTATTTAACTATTTAGACTATGTTAAGACTGCTCTTTTATGTATTATTTAGAATATATTTGGTTTGATAATCTTTTAAAACTATTATTTTTCTCAATAGCATTCTCTTTATTGAAACTTTGATTTTCCTATTATGTCCATTCTATGAAAACTCTCAAATTATCCCAAATCATATAATTCTTTTCTTTTCCTACAAAAAAATGAGGATTTGATGTTTGGGTGAGCTGAAAATTATTTACATTATAAGTTTTTTTTTAATATTTAGAAGGTTCAATCCAAAAATTCACACATTTTAGTTTATTTGAAGTTTGTTTTAATTTTTTGCATGAAAATCGTGGAAATGAAGAAAATCTCTGTTAGCTTGATCAGACCACATTGAACTCGACTAGCCATCTGGTCGACATAACCATTAGGCCATCTCGATCGAATTTAGCCGAGCTCTATAGGGTTATTTTTGGAAATTTTTCATCTCAACAAAAGATACATAAGGGGAATTGAGGGAAAAAATGAGGTTAGTTTGTAAAAAAAAGATTGGAGGAAAGTCACTAAACCAAACACTATACCTCTTTCTCTCGTGTTTTATTTGGAGGAGATTAAACCCTCTATGGCAGCCTTCTCTTCTCCTACTTTTTTTCTGGGAAAAATATCTTTTCTTCTTTTTCAAAATCAAGGGGTATTTACATCTAATGGATCTATTAAGATTCTCATAATGAAAAAAAAAAAAAAAAGAAGACTCATCTATAAATAATATTTAAACTAACTCTCATCATTATGTCACATATTTATAAAATTACTTGGATATCATATTCCCTAACAAAACCTAAAATATATTCTTCTCAAACAAATTCCAAACTATTTCTGCTACCATCGCCATCTATAGCACTGTGCCACTATCATCAATCTCGATCCCCGATTCCGATATCGGCCACACTTCTGTCTGACTAAGGTTGAAATTCGTCAATCATGATCGAACTTGTTCAACTGCCAATCCGCGATTTTTCGACTATTTTTCTACTGGCGGTCAAAAATTTCTTTCCACATTCAAACATGGTTGGTCTTTTCCGGTCGTGCCTTTTTCACTTTGTCATTTTCGACATGGTTCGAAATTTTTAACCAAGGTTGAGTTAGGTTAATTTTGAAATTCTGAATGTTTCATTAAATAAAAATTCTGTTTTGTAAATGATTTATAATTTGTCTATTTTTTCACCCTTTAATTAATAATAATCTATAAATTGACTTTTCTTGGAAAAAAAAATTAACTTCCTTGCCAAAAGACATAGTATTAAACATTATTGAGATTTTGAGAGCCCCGAGCTCCCACCAATCATGGAAGGTTTTGTGCTATAACATATGAAATTTGACACCCTAATTTCTTTTTTTTTTTTTCATGTTAAAATATAGATATGATAGTTTTCGAGAAGCAATGCTATGGGACACCAGTAGTACCCAGCACTACATGAGATGTAATTTTGTCACTAAGTGACTATAATTAATAAACTGGTTACCACGTAGGCCCTACCATCAATATAATTAAAATTTTGTGGGTAATAAAGCACGTCATGTGGTATTGATAGGGAAAAAAGATATTGTTACTCGTTAAGGGGACAAATGAAAAATGATCATAGTTGACATTTTCGCATCTAAAATCGATCTGCGTGGCCTATAATCCTGATTAATTATTATTATTATTTTTAACTTGCACGTTCTTATTACTCAATTTTTCACGCAAACCACGCATAAAGAGTTTTTATTATTTTAATTATTGTCTTGAATAAAACAACTTTTAAGAAGTCGCGTTTTATGGATAAGCCTCTGAGTGGTTGAATCCTGTAATCTTATCAGTAGAATAATTGGCTCCCCTCTGTGTGATTGATGGTCGACGAAGCCCAAGCTCCGATGCTAGTCAACGCCGTCGAAGGCGCCGTTGACTACAAAGGCCGAACAGTTTTCAAATCCAACTCTGGCGGATGGAGATCAGCGGTTTTTATCATAGGTGAACCAATTTCTTCATATAGTCTAGTCTTATGATCAATGGAGGAACGTGGTAGTTTTGCGTGTGATTGAATGAACTGTCCGTTCGTACGTGGTACAGGTGTTGAGGTTGCGGAGAGGTTCGCCTACTATGGGATCAGCTCAAACCTCATAACCTATCTCACTGGTCCGCTCGGTCAGTCAACTGCGGCCGCGGCAGCCAGCGTCAATGCTTGGAGCGGAACGGCGTCGTTGCTGCCTCTTTTGGGAGCTTTCGTGGCCGATTCTTTTCTTGGGCGCTATCGCACCATCGCTGTCGCTTCTCTGCTCTATATTCTGGTTCGTTTGTTCCTTTTCTCTGACTCAGAAACATATGATTCTAAATCACTAAACATTATTTTGATTTCTGAGTAACAAGAACAAAAAGAAAGAATGATTCAGTGGGCTGATGCTCCACGCACTAATCCTTGGCTAAAATTGGAATGGATGACAGGGACTAATTTTGTTGACTTTGTCGGCTATGTTGCCTTCTCTGATTGGTTTTGAATGCAAGATGAAAAACATAACGTCCTGTTCTCCTCCTGAGCTCCAGGTAATACTGTTCTTCTCTTCTCTATATCTAGTAGCAGTTGCCCAGGGTGGACACAAGCCCTGCACTCAGGCATTTGGAGCGGATCAGTTTGATGGTCAAGATCCAGAGGAATGCAAAGCCAAGAGCAAATTCTTCAACTGGTGGTACTTTGGTGTATGTGCAGGTGCCACAGTAACAAGGTTGATCATAAGCTACGTACAAGATAATCTGAGTTGGGCACTTGGATTTGGAATTCCTTGCATTGCAATGGTCATTGCATTGGTTGTCTTCTTGCTTGGAACTACTACTTATAGGTATAGCATTGCACAAAACGATAAAGGTCCCTTCGTGAGGATTGGCAATGTGCTTGTTGCAACATTTAGGAACTGGCGGGAAACCCCATCAAATATGGCCACTGATCAAGTGGAATCTCGTGGCTTCCTACCCGATCAAAGCTCTCAACAATTCAGGTAAGGAACTCGGTTTTTCTGTGTGCTCGAAACTGGAAGATCCAAAAGAAAAAGAAATGGAAAAGAAAATTCAGCATGGTACTTTTGAAACATTAGTAAGAGTTTGCTTGGTAACATTTTTATCTAATTTTTTTTAAAAGTGATCATGACCAAGCAAAAAAAATTTCACACAACATTTTGAAAAAAATCTTTTAGTAAATATTTATTTCGCTTAACAAATGTTACATCCTGTTTATACGATTTATCAAGTGAATATTGCATTTTTGGCTATCGGCTCCAAAGATGCAGAACCACCAGTCACTTGTCCCTGACTAAACAAACTCATAATTCATATATATATATATATAAGGAGCTACGGATTTTTTTTATTCCCTATAGATAGAGAATTCAAATTTAATCATTTGATCGAAATCTAATGATTAAAAAAAAATACAATCATTTAATTCACATTAAAATTTGTTCCAACACATTTAATTATAACTATTAAATCGAAATCTAAATGTCAAAATTGATTTCTCTATCGATAGAGATAAAAAAAATCCCTATTACTCGTTCCCATATATATATGGGATGCTGGTTTTACATGAACCAATTAATATCTTCTTATTATTTACAAACTCCTGCAAATCTCTACAAATTCATGGAACTTAATTTCCTTACTCTACTTTTAATTGCTAACTCAATACTCTGTTGGGTTATGGACCCTCTAATATTGCAGATTCCTCAACAAAGCCTTGCTTGAACCTAATCATTTGAAGGAAAATTATTATGCTTGTAGCATAGCTGAGGTTGAAGAGGCAAAGGCTGTACTTAGACTAGTTCCGATATGGGGGGCTTGCTTGGTATATGGTATTGTGTTTGTGCAGTCCTCAACTTTCTTTACAAAGCAAGGGGCCACTATGGATAGATTGGTTGTCTCGGGATTTAAAATACCAGCTGCATCACTTCAAGGCTTCATTGACCTTACTGTTATCATCATAGTTCCCATTTATGACTGCATTTTTGTTCCAGTTTCTAGAGCTTTCTCTAGAAAACCTTCTGGCATCACAATGCTACAGAGAATAGGAACTGGAATTTTCTTTTCTACTTTATCAATGATAGTTGCAGCTCTAGTTGAGATGAAAAGGCTCAAAACTGCTCAAGAATATGACCTAATCGATAAGCCCAATGTGACTATTCCAATGAGTGTGTGGTGGTTGTTACCTCAGTACCTCTTGTTTGGAGTAGCTGATGTTTTCACTATGGTTGGTATGCAAGAGTTCTTCTACGATCAGGTCCCAACAGAGTTAAAAAGCATAGGACTCGGCCTTTACCTTAGTGTAATTGGTGTTGGGAGCTTCTTAAGCAGTTTTCTTATTTCTACGATTGAGAAAGCAACTGGTGGAGATGACCGAGATAGCTGGTTTTCCAATAACCTGAACCGAGCTCATCTTGATTACTTTTATTGGTTACTTGTTGGACTCAGTGCAGTAGGATTTGTTGCCTACTTATACTTGGCCAAATCTTATACTTATTATAGAAGAGGTTCTACGTAAATGATATATCACGATAATTTTAAAAAGTAAAAAAATGTTGACATTGAACTTGCAATGTATATTTAAATCTCTTAATTATTATGGGACCCGTAATAACCGCTCTACTTAATGAGTGACACCATGGCTCAAATTAAGATTATAGAAATAGTTGAGAACTTGAGAGCATAATTAACAATATTAATCACGCACTATCACTTGTTTGTCTGATAACTGTAAATCTGCAGATTAATTGTGACTATTAAAACAGTACGTTTAACTTATTCAAGGTTCAAAATATGACACATGATAAGTACGGGATCTTTATAGACCCAAATGGCCTATCCAGGCCCCTATGTTATTCTCAAGCCGTAAGAGACAAAGGTCGGGGTCGGGAGTATCTAGGATGTTATCAGACCCATGTCAGCTACTCGCCTAGGTCCCGGGGTTGACACTCCGAATAATGCTACAAACCAACATGGGGCTATGGTCCAAAAGGTTTTTCGTATGAGCATTGAAAAGATCTCAATTTATTCCATGTAAACTTATATATGGCTTTGCACCTTTTTTTATTCTTTCTTTCTTTCTTTTTTTTTTTAAGTTGTTTGTTTCTGTCATATTTTTCTTTTCAATTATTCCATGTTTTTCATCATAAATGCTGCCAATTCAATCTATAACTCGATGGATGTACAGAGATGAAAATTTGTTTCAGAGGGTGCTTGGGGGTGTTTTCAACCTGAATTTCTTTATGTTGTCATATATATTTCTTTTTGTTACTTGTTATAGGGTACCTTAGTATTAGCATAGGCTGCAAATATAGCAGCCCTTAACCAAAAGCATGGGACGAAAAATAAAAGGCTGTAATGGCTCCTATAAATGTATAAAATCTAGTGGTGTAGATCTATTAACACAAATTACTGTTATTTGACACATCGTAGTAAATGGCGATCTAGGAACACATTTCTCCTCCCTTGGCTTCGCCCAAAGCAACATTTTGCCTTCCCTTCAACTACGAGCAATAATGCATTCACAATCGACGACACAAGTCAAAACACAAAACTAGTCAAGAGAAGTGCAAAACGACAGGAAGACCTCTTCTAAAGTTGATTAGTACCATCGCATTATTTCTACTCATGTACCGAATTTTTACGCATAATGTACAGGACAACGGTCAGAAGAACGGTTAGACTCTACACACCACAAAAAGAAAATCAATAGGTCAAGTGAAGATGTTGTGCAAGGTCATAGATAAGCAGAGAAAAGGGACATAAAACAAAGGATGTCAAGAAAATATGACGACGTGTTTACCTTCTTCAGCTTTGGATTCAACACAGTGACCTTATTCCAAACAGCCGCCTACTGGTCAGTTGTTTCCGCTGTCAATCCGTTGTCATTGACATCACAAGGTTGGCTTGGTGGCTACTCGGCAGTTGATAGATCTTCTCTCCCTTGTCCTTTCTCCAGCTTCATATTATCAAACATTACCTGCAAATATTTCTCCACCTTCATAGAATCATATACAAAGTCTAATATATGATCAAGTATTGATTACTTATCCGCAGTTTTCTTGTATTTAGAACCTTTGGTCTGAGCGTCCGCACAATGCCATCAGTCATAGTAAAGCACAGACATTACCCAGGGGAAACCAATACATGTGCCAACTTATATTGTTGTGAACAAACATTGATTCCAAATTGAAATTTAAGTGTACATTAGAATGTTTGATGTGAACCCATTTTTGTTCATTTGGTCACTAATTACAAATTGCAGTGATAGGATAGATCATTTATACTGTACTTCTACTATAAACATATGATTTTGCAAAATGCAAGAAGGCGACTAATCCTATTGTGCTGAGTACAGAAATTAACCAATAAAAGTAATCAAGATGAGCCTGGTTTAGGTTATTAGAAAACCAGCTAACTTGACCATCCCCATCGGTTGCTTTCTCGATGGCAGAGATTAGAAAGCTGCTTAAGAAGCTACCAATACCAAGTATGCTAAGATAAAGAGCAAGTCCTATGCTTCTTAACTCTGTAGGGACCTGATCATAGAAAAACTCTTGCACACCAACCAAAGTGAAAACATCAGCTAATCCAAATATGAGATACTGAGGTACTAACCACCACACGCTCATCGGAACTGTCACACTTGGCTTATCGAGTAGGTCATATTCTCGAGCAGTTTTGAGCCTTTTCATCTCAACTAAAGCTGCAACAATCATTGACAAGGCAGACAAGAAAATTCCAGTTCCTATTCTCTGTAGCATTGTGATGCCAGATGGATTTCTGGTGATAGCACTAGCAATTGGAACAAATATGCGATCATAAATGGGAATAATGATGATAATGGTGAGGCCGATGAAGCATTGAAGTGCAGCGGGTGGAATTTTGAAGCCTGAGACAATTGTTCTGTCCATTGTGGCCCCTTGCTTTGTAAAGAAAGTTGAGCACTGTGCATACACAATACCATATACCAAGCATGTCCCCCAGATTGGAACAAGCCTAAGTACAGCCTTTGCTTCTTCAACCTCAGCTACGCTACAAACACAACCATTTTCCTTCAAATGATTTGGTGCAAGCAAGGCTTTGTTGAGGAATCTGCAAGATTATAGAATTCAAAATGCATTAGTAAGAGTTTTGGTTTGAGTTAGAAATTAAAAAGCATGTTAAGAAAAGTCTCTGATATGCAATAACACATTAAGGTGGTGCAAAAAATACAATAAGCCATTTATGATTTCCTTTAATTTGGATACGTACTGGTGGTTTGAGTTGTTTCAGAGCCTACATGCTGCAAGATTACATTAGTATGCAACAGAGAGTAATTCCAGAAGGATGTGAACAGAAATAATTTAACAGGTACTATAGAGTAGATAATGCATCCTGGAGCTAATGTATATATGAAAATTGCAGTAATCAATTGTTAATTTATATGCAACAAGTTTCATATTTCCCGTTAGTGTTTAATCTATTAATTCAAACCTTTAATAAATCAACATTCTTAAGAATAGGACATTAGAAAATAGAACTTTAAGGCTTTTTTAATGTTCCAAAGTAGTCCGCCGGGTTTCTCTTTACATTTTTCTTTTTTTCACTTTTATTTCTTTTTTTCGTCTTCTACACCTATGTATATACAGAAAGCCAAGTTCCTTACTTGAATTGTTCAGAGCTTTGGTTGGGCAGCAGCCCACGAGATTCCAGATCAGTGGCCATATTTGACGGAGTTTTTTTCCAGTTCCTAAATGCTGCAACAAACACACTACCAATCCTCACAAAAGGACCTTTTTCTTTTTGTCCAATGCTGTACCTATAAGTTGTAGTTCCAAGCAAGAAAACAACTAATGCAATGGCCATTGCAATGCAAGGAATTCCAAATCCAAGAGCCCAACTCAGATTATCTTGTATGTAGCTTATGATAAATATTGCCACTGTAGCACCTACACATACACCAAAATACCACCAATTGAAGAATGAGCTTTTGGCTTTGCACTCTTCTGGATCTTGACCATCAAACTGATCGGCTCCAAAAGCTTGAGCACACGGCTTGTGTCCACCTTGCCCAACTGCTACTAGATACAAAGAAACGAAGAACAATATTTCTTGGAGCTGAGGAGGAGAACAAGATGTAATGTTGTTGGCTTGGCAGTCAGAACCCATCAGAGAAGGCAGAATGGCCGACAGAGTTAACAAACCAAGTCCCTGTCATCCATTCCCATTGGCACTTTTGGCCAAGTATTAGTAGCAGTCCAAAATGCCAAACCACTTATAGTAGTAGCACTCGTGATAATTTCTTCCAAAAGAAAAATAAATAAAACAGTATGCAAATCAAGTTCTACCTTACATATCTTCGATGTAAATAGTTCAATAGTTTTAAAACCAATCTTTCCCAGATCATTAAAATTAACTATTGGTGAAATGCGTAGCTCTAATGGACAAGTCTACGTTGGACCTAATTCGGCCTGCAGAAAGGCAGAACGTTTGGCAAATAATGGCTAAGCGCATAAGAAGAAACTAGAAACATTTTGCTTCCATATTTGAATGCCGCATCATGGCTTAAAACTATTCGATTTCTAAAGAATAGCCCATGTTTAAGTTGAGGTCAGAATAAGTAAACCTATCTTTGATTCGAGCTCCAGTAAAATAATACACAAAGGAGAAATTTTAGTGACACATCCATAAAACATTGAAAACATCAAAACTCCACCTTTGAGCACCCGGAATAAGAGAAAGGACTTTAAAATTAGGCTTGGATACACTTTTGTTTTATGTTTTTTTATTTTTTTAAATGAAATAAAAGGCGAAGAATTCTTGAGAAGATGCCACACTCTCTCAATTTTTTAATAACCTATAAAATATATTTGATTAAAGAAAATTTTTTAATTTACTGGAAAAAATTAAAAAAAAAAAAAAAATTTACAAATTAATGTATGAGGTCCAGTATTTTTCATGTGAAGTGATTAATGAGCCAGAAGAAACTAGACAAAACAATTCTTAAATCATCAGAAGATACCAAAATATAGAGCACAGAAGACAGAGCGATGGTGCGGTAGCGCCCAAGAAAAGAATCGGCCACGAAAGCCCCCAACAGAGGCAGCAACGACGCCGTTCCGTCCCAAGCGTTGACGTTGGCAGCCGCGGCCGCCGTAGACTGTCCGAGTGGCCCAGTCAGATAGGTCACGAGGTTTGAGCTGATCCCATAGTAGGCGAATCTCTCCGCAACCTCCACACCTGTACGGGCAGACAGTTCATTCAATCCCACCCAAATTTTCACTTCCCTCCATTGATGACATTATCATATATTTGCCTTTTTCTTCTTTTTTTTCGTAATTTTAATTTTAATTTTTTTTTTTTGGTCTTTTACCTATGATAAACCCAGCTGATCTCCAACCGCCGGAGTCTGATCTCGAAGCCGGACGGCCTTTGTAGTCGGCGGCACCGTCGACGGCGTTGGCTAGCATCGGAGTTTCGGCTTCGTCGGCCATCGTTTTACAGCAGTAGGAGGCCAACTGCACAAGTGCGCTTTTTCGTTTTATTTTGGGGTAATGCAACAAATGGGCCCCACTGAACCATCCAATTTGATAATTTGGTACCAAAGTTCTAATTTTGGCAATAAGCTCCGAAACTTTCTAATTCTTGCAATTAAGTCCGAATCGCAACTTCTTGTTAAATACTTGACGAAAATCATACTTGATGAGTATATGGTGACATATGCAAGCGATGTGAAGAGAAATAAATTGAACAAAAGAATTTGGAAGGAAGAAAAAATGTATTGCTCGCCCTGTTTCGGGTTCTTAGAGCTGCTTGTATGTAACCCTCTTTACGCTCAAAATCCCCGAATGACCCCTCAAATACCGTTTATAGTGCTACTATGTGCTACTCAAGTGTGATTTACACCAAAACATTACATAAAAAGTTACAATTTGGACTTAATTGAAAGAAATAATAAAATTCTAGGGCTTAATTGCTTAAATTAGAACTTTAAGGATTAAATTGTCATAATATATATAGTTTAAGGACCATATGTGCTATAAACCCAATTAATTAAGTGCAGTTGAAGGTAAATAAATGGTAACGAAAAATAAAAAGAAAATAGAAAAATAAGCAGAGATATAAAATGTTTGCAAGTAAATAAAAAAAAAATGAAAATATCAATATATAAGTGACAAAGTTTTGTGATTCACTTAATTGTTCGTTTTACTATTACTAATTTTGATTACTAGTTTATATTCAGTTATATGTTTCACATCCCAAACATATAATCGAAATTTATGAAATGTTAAGAACTAATATTAAGCAAAAGTATTTAATATGAAAAATTCATCCAATTAAAGCCAATAAAATTTATCTTACTAACTATACTAAATCCACAATATATCACACATATAATATCTTAGTAAAAGATCAATTCACAAAATAAATATGCCAACGTAATTATAATTCCAGAATAAATCGCATAAAAAGAAGATAATTAAATTCATATGAAATAGCATCATATTATCTCTAAAATTAAAAACACTAAATATTAAAGAATTCTAACAAACCAATTGTATATAAATTGAAGAGCTCTAAAAAAATCAAAATAAGAAAACAGAAAAACTATACTACTAAGATTCTCTCAACTACACTAGTATGATGCTCTCTAGTCTCACTCTAAAAACTTTAGCTAGCTTAGCTTCAAATTCATCTCTTAAGATTTTGTCCCCCAAAAAAAATGTAACTCTCAGTTGGTGTGTCAAAAATATGAGCTAAGCAACCTTTTATATATCTTTTATATAGAGTAGGAAGAGAGTCTTTCATTCCTGTAAGTCTCCACTTTCACTTTTCTTTTTTTTTTTGATTTTTTTATGGATTTACACAAAAATATTCATTTTTTCAGTGATCCGAGAAGCAGGAGGAATCTGGACACGTTTCTTAACCAGAATCATAAGGAAGGACGTCTTTCTTAACCAAGTTCATTGAACCGGATAAATATCCTTCAAAAACTTGTTTACTCACGTAAACACAACTTCCATATTTCAAATTTGAAAACGAGTTATCGTTTTGAGGAAATCCAAGTCAAGCAAATGGGCTTTCATTTAATTCCGTTGGGTCTGGGCTGCAAAAACAACAACTTGTGAGCTCTCCTTGTAAAATATCACTTCGAAAAATATGAATTACCAAAATGACGCTTTCTGAAATATCGTTATCATAATATCATTTTCAGCACAATATTTTCACAAATACATTATTATAATCATTTTCAAAAAATGCATTTTTGCATCCTAATCCATAAATTAGCTAGATAAAGTAATTGACTGATGTGGTATTATAAGATTGGTAAATATATTACAAATCATAAATGGGAACTTGACATGGATACTAGTAATTTTGAAGTATTTTAAAAGGTGACGTTTCTAGTAGTTTCATAATATTGTGTGATTCCTATGTAATCATAAAATTATGACCTTTTTAGAATTAATATTTGTCACAAATTGTGCATATCATAATTTTGTGAGACTATTAGTAAAGTTATTTTTTAGAACATTCCTAGAAAAGTCATTATAGTCTAAATCACTACTAGTTAGGTCCATTTCTCGTTATAAATCTAGACAATTGTTATGATTTTTAGCATTTTTCATTCATTGTGGGAATAGTATGGTCACCCTAATTTTTCTCTCTCCCACCTTTTTTTTTAAAGAAATTCTAATCAAACTTTAAAATTTTAGAATTTTCTAATGGTCTTGTAGTGATAAAAGGCTATTCCCATAAACTTTATAAAAAAATTGCCGCCCTTAGTGCTATGTCAATTATCAAAATTAATTAGATACCATAATCAAAGGAGCCCAAATATTTTTCTCCATATACGTATCATGGCAACTCCAAGCATTTTCACCAGCCTCTTCCATAAATCTTTATTGCAATTAGTACCAGAAGAGGTGGAGATGAGTCATCAAATCTAGTTTTTTTGAACTCTAAAAAAAATTAGATTATGATTTTTCCTGACTTAGATCTAGAAAAAGAAAACCCCAAAATGAATATCCAAATATAATGATTCAGACAAATTGCTATTCTTATTGACATGAGTAATGGAAATGTGATTGACACAAATATAGAGCCCGTTTAGGATAACTTTTACTTGTACTTTTATGCAGTATAAGAAGAGAAATTAGAGTCATAACTTTTAGTATATTATTCATATAATATATTTGAAATTTTGATTTAATGATAATGACATTTTTTTTTTCATTTACTAAAGTAAGTCTAAATATAGAAATGTAAATTTTCATTAAAACTAAAAAAAAAAATCTGTATCTTCTTAGAAGCTCTTCCTAAAAAAATAAATTAGTCTGGAGCTTAGAAGCTCTTTTGATATATTACCAAAACATGCTCAAAAGCTGTTTCTAGGCTCAATAAGTCAAAAAATAATTTCTAAAAGCTATGTCAAATAGGCCCACAATCGGATGAAACTCTACAAACCCCGAATGAAAAAAAATTAAAGGAAAATTAGATATATATATCCAATTTTTAAAATGTTTTAAGTAGATGTCCCTTTTACAATTTAATAGGTAAATGTCCCATTTTTTTAAATCTTAAGCCCATTTCCTGTTTTGCCCTCAATTCATTAGACGAACCCTCTAGTGGTCGACTTTCATACTAGGGTTGATCCATTTCTGTATCTACAGCGAAGGGAAGGCGATGATCAACGGGATCAGGTTGAACCTGGATCTGAATTCGTACAACATAGAATCGGCAAGGATGATGTTGCACCGGTTTAGAAACACGTCGGCGAGTAACCTGTGGTATGTATTAGCATATGTGGAGGCAAAGAAGAGGCTGAAAAAAGGAGACTAAGTATTCATGATTAGCTTTGGTGCAGGCTTTAAATTAACAACTATTTATGGGAGCTGGTGAGGGATTTGAATGGAGGAGATGAATTTCTTATTTTATTTGTGTTTTGTATTTGGGGATTTTCTTGCTAAATTATGTTGCTATTATAGCTTTAATCTTGTTTTTGCTAGTGATAATTATTGATTCCTATAATTTTATGTAACTTTTCTAGTAATTTTTTAATTTTGCAATTTTTTTATTATTTGGTATATAAAATTTTGGTCGTGGTATATAGAATATTTGTTGTAGTATATAATATACTTATTTTTGGAGGTATTATTTTTTGTTCATGAAATAGTTTTTGGTATATAAAATTTTTGTCATGGTATATAAGATATTTGGTGTGGTACACAACATACTTATTTTTGTAGCCATTGTTTTTTATTCATGAAATTTTTTCTTCTTAGTATATAAAATTATGATCATGGTATATAATATTTCTGTTGTGGTATATAAAATTGTGGTCGTAGTATGTAGAATATTTGGGTATGCTTGTTTTTTGAGGTTTTTTTTTTTTTTTGTTCATGAAATTTCTTTTGGTATATAAAATTTTGGTCGTAGTATATAAGACATATGTTGTGATATATGGTATGCTTATTTTTGTAGGCTTTATTTTTGGTTCATGAGATTTTTTTAGTTTAGTATATAAAATTACGGTCATGGTTTATAAAATTTTGGTTGTGGTATATATAATATCTATTATGGTATGTGGTGTGCTTGTTTTTGTATATTTTTAGTTCATAAAATTATTTTTGGTATATGAAATTTTGGTCGTGGTATATAAGATATCTGTTATGGTACATGGCATGCTTGTTTTTGTCGGGTTTGTTTTTGGTTCATCAGAATTTTTGTTTGGTATATAAAATTTTGGTTGTGGTATATAAGATTTATGTCGTGGTATATAAGATATATCTTGTAGCATATGATATGTTGTTTTTGTAGGTTTTATTTTTAGTTCATAAAATATTTTTTGGTATATAAAATTTTGGTGTGATATATAAGATATCTGTTTTGGTACATGGTATGCTCGTTTTAGTAGGTTTAGTTTTTGGTTAATAAAATATATCAAATTTTGGTTGTGGTATATAAAATTTCTATTATGATATATAAAATTTTGGTCGTAACATATAAGATATCTACTGTGGTATAAGATAAGTTTTAGTTGTAGAATTTACAAAAAGTAATCGGCCTAAAATTGTCAAATAGTGCTTGTTTTGGTTTTCCATTTTATCAAAGAAAATTAAGCCAAGAGTTCATATCCCTTATTTGCTTAGCAAGAGTGTTCTGTAAATTAAATAATAGTACTCTACTTAATTAATTTTATGTATACATTTATTTGTGTATAATTTATCTTGTAGAAAAATTAACACACAAACAGAACATTTCTAAAACCACCACAAATCCCATACTATTAATAAGTTAATACTAATTAATCACAGCTCCTTATCTCCTACGTTATCAAACTTATGATCAACATCCAAGACTGCAGTTAAACCTAAACAACACCTAACCACGGGCTCACACCAACCCCAATACCAGGCCCAGTCCCATCAAACTCATTCTTCTGTTTCTTCCCCAAATGCATTTTAATATAAAAATTTAAGAACATCAAGAGAATAATGTCGTGAAGGACTGACTTTAAAACCCATGCACCAATTCCGTTACATTTGTGCTTTATGAGAAGCAATGACGCACAGCGACATAGCAAGCAACATTGCAGCCGAGCAACCAGGTGGCACATTACGATGAAAGGGAAGCACGTGCCACTGAGGCCGAGAGCGATGGCGGCATGGACAAGTGTGGCGGAGAGTATGACGAGGACCTGAAACGACTGGATGAACTCGGACAAGAGGAATCCTATGAGGGTGAAGATCATGCGGAGGATATGATTTGTTTCAATGGTCAGGGGTATTTCAGTTCAATAAAATTCCAACGGGTCTTTTGTTGGACACTTAGCTATTATATTCTAATTTTTGGGCTAAAAATTGGACAAATTCCTATACAGTCCAAAATTAATCACATTTGACACACCAAAATTCCGGTGGTATCTTTTCTCAAAAGGTCGACTACAACATTTGGTCTAAATATGTGATTGACAATAAGAAAAATAATAAGGAAATAATCTGTTAATATATTTTATTATACTGCTGCAGTTTATTTTTGTTACCTTGGTTAAGTATTTTACTCAAGTTTAGTTTATGTGTAAATCAATGGTTATGATGTAAACAAGTGTAAGGCTGAGATTAAAAACATATTGTGTATCAAGGAAGCTTTTAGGACTTCCTCTCACGTTTAAGGATCTAAAAAAATCAGACCTGCAGCAAGTGAATGAAAAGGTCAGCTCGTTTATTGAAAAGCTCTGCTTATATTCCCCTGTTTTGCTCAAAAAATCACAGCAGTAATTCATGTCCTTTGAGTCCCTTTAAACACCATTTTCGTATTGTTTCTAAGCTAAAATCACAGCCAACATTTCTGGTATCAGAGCTGGAGTTGCAGCAAAGCTTGGGCTCCAAAAATAGAAGAAAAAAAACGGGTTTGAAGAGGAAAAGCCATGGCTAGCACAAGTGGTTCAAGTATGAACGTCCAACAGCCATATGTACCAGTTTTTGATAGAGAAAACTATGATTTCTGGTGTGTGAAGATGAAAACTTCGTTGATAGCTGCTGATTTGTGGGATATGGTCGAAGATGGGTATACGGAAGCTAGTTCGGGGACAACTCTGTCGGAAGCTCAACAAAAGAAGTTGAGGGAAGACAAGTAACGAAATGCAAGTGCACTCTCATTGCTGCACAAGGCTGTTGCTGACCATATTTTTCCAAGAATCTTGAGGGCAACTAAAGCTAAAGATGCTTGGGAAATTTTACAAGAAGAATTCTTGGGAGATTCAAAGGTAAGAGATATCAAACTTCAAGCTTTGAGAAAAGATTTTGAAAATATGAGAATGAAGGATAATGAAAGCATAAAAGATTACTCTTCTAGATTTATAGAACTTGTTAATCAAATGAAGATATATGGTGAAGATGTTCCTGACAAGAAGATTGTAGATAAGATTTTGATTAGCTTGCCTGAAAAATTTGACTCAAAAGTTTCTGTTATTGAAGAAACAAAAGACACGTCAAAGTTGAGTCTCCAAGAATTAATGGGTTCTTTAAAGCCATTTGAGCAAAGAATGTTACGACACTCTGAAAAACCAGTAGAGAGTGCGTTTCAATTTAAGCTTAATACTGGACCCAGGAGTAATGAAAGACAGCCACAAAATAATGACCAAAAAGGGGAAATGTTATCTAGAGCTGGAAGACAAAGTAGAGGAAGAGGAAGAACTTCAAGAGGCAGAGGTAGAGGCAATTTTGATAGAAGATTTAATGAAGAAGGATCAGGTCCACGATGTAAGATTTGCAAACGAAGTAGTCATACTGAAGATGATTGTTGGTTCAAAGGAAAGCCGCAATATTATAACTGTAAGAAATTTGGGCATGTGCAAAAAGATTGTAGATTTAAAAATATGCAACAAGCAGGTGCTGCAATGGAAAAGGAAGGTGAAACAAGCTTGTTTTATGCTCATCAACGCACTTCTGAATCGAATAATGAGGTGTGTCTTGCAAGTGGCAGTTGCTCCAATAATGGTGAAATAAAATGGTTTTTAGATAGTGGTTGCACTAACCATATGACAGCAAATAAGAATATTTTTCTTGACATGGATAGTGCAACAACTTCTAAAGTAATCCTTGGAAATGGTTCTTTGGTGGATGTGAAAGACAAGGGAACCATCGGAGTTCAAACAAAGAAAGGCTCAAGATGCATTAGAGATGTTCTTTATGTTCCTGAGCTGGATCAAAATTTGTTGAGCGTTGGGCAACTAGTTGAGAATGGCTACTTATTGAATTTTGAAGATAATTGTTGTACCATTTATGACAAGGGAAATGAGAGATTGTTGCTGGCAAAGCTAAAAATGGAGAACCGAAGCTTCCTACTCAATTTCAAGTATGGCAATGAAGGAGCATTGAAGGCACAAGTCAGTAATGATTCATGGCTATGGCACCGAAGGCTTGGGCATCTCAATTTTCAAGGTCTCAAGCTATTACATCAGAAAAATATGGTGCATGGACTTCCAAGAATTGAAGAAAAAAATGAAGTTTGTGAAGGATGTGCACTTGGGAAGCATCACCGGCAGCCATTCCCAAAAGGAGTAGCTTGGAGAGCTAAAGTACTACTTGAATTGGTACATACAGATGTTTGTGGACCAATGCGGACTCCGTCTCATTCACAAAATAGGTACTTTATTCTCTTTATTGATGATTTTACAAGAATGACATGGGTTTATTTTATGAGGCAACGATCTGAAGTTTTTACCATATTCAAAAAGTTCAAAATTTTTGTTGAAAAACAAAGTGGCTATTTTATAAAGATTTTGAGAAGTGATAGAGGCAAGGAGTACACTTCAAGGGAGTTCGATCAGTTTTGTGAAAATAAAGGAGTAGAAAGACAGCTCACTGTTGGTTATACTCCACAACAAAATAGCGTATCGGAAAGAAAGAATCAAACTGTTATGGAAATGGCAAAGTCCATGTTGCATGAGAATAAACTTCGTAAGACTTTCTGGGCTGAAGCTGTTTATACGGCCGTGTATCTAATTAACAGGTGTCCAACTAAAGCAGTATGGAACCAAACTCCCATAGAAGCTTGGAATGGGAGAAAACTATCTGTGAAGCATCTGAAAGTCTTTGGTTGTGTATGCTATGCTCAGATTCCAAAAGAAAAAAGGTACAAGCTTGATGAAGCTAGTAAAAAGTGTATCTTTGTTGGTTATAGCTCACAATCAAAAGGCTATAGATTGTACAGTTTGAAGAACAAGAAAGTCATTATCAGCCGTGATGTTTTATTTGATGAGAGTTCAACATGGAATTGGGAGAAAGAAGAAACAGGGAAAGATGTTGTTGTTCCTATCATTTTACCTCAAGAATCAGCCGTCGAGGACGAAGAACATTCAGAAGATTCAACTCTACCAAGCTCACCATCATCACCAGGTAGTTCCTCAAGCTCAAATTCAACCTCACCAAGTTCAACCCCAAGGAAGATGAGAAGTTTGAGTGACGTATATGAAAGATGCAATTTTTGTGTTGTTGAACCAGAATGTTTTGAAGAAGCTGTGAAAGAAGAATGTTGGAAGAAGGCTATGCAAGAGGAGATTGATGTTATCCAAAAGAATCAGACTTGGGAACTTGTTCCTAGGCCAAAAACCAAAGAAGTTATTGGGGTGAAATGGATTTACAAAGTGAAATACAATTCTGATGGCTCAGTTCAAAGAAACAAAGCAAGGCTAGTTGCTAAAGGTTATGCACAATAGCCCGGTGTTGATTTTCATGAAACATTTGCTCCGGTTGCTCGTTTAGACACTGTGAGAATTCTTATTGCTCTTGCTGCTCAAAAGGGTTGGTTATTATACCAACTTGATGTCAAATCAGCTTTTCTGAATGGAGAATTAAAAGAAGAGGTGTATGTCGAACAACCTCAAGGCTATACAGTTGCGGGTAAAGAAGAAAAAGTCTACAAGCTAAAAAAGGCTTTGTATGGACTTAAGCAAGCACCAAGAGCATGGTATAGCCAGATTGATAGTTATTTCCTTGAAAAATGATTTAGCAAAAGTAAAAGTGAGCCAACACTGTATATGAAGCAAGTCTAATATTCTTCTTGTTGCCTTGTATGTTGATGATTTGGTGTTTACTGGAAATAATGAGAAAATGATTGATGATTTCAAAATGGAGATGATGAAAAAATATGAAATGAGTGATTTAGGGTTGTTGCATCATTTTCTTGGCATGGAGATTCATCAAGATAACAATGGAGTTTTTATTTGCCAAAAGAAGTATGCTGAAAAAATTTTGAAAAAATTCAGA
>JXTC01000014.1:182328-287518 GCA_002914845.1 Trema orientale | reverse complement strand
AGTGAATGAAAAGGTCAGCTCCTTTGTTGAAAAGCTCTGCTTATATTCCCCTGTTTTGCTCAAAAAATCACAGCAGTAATTCATGTCCTTTGAGTACGTCCCTTTAAACACCATTTTCGTATTGTTTCTAAGCTGAAATCACAGCCAACATAATCAATAAAAATATTTTAAGAAATATCCTGTAAATATATATATATATATTTTGAGAAAATAAAATATATCATTTCAGATCATATATTGTTATCTCTTTACATATATTTTCTCCCATTAAATCTCATATTCAAATCCAAAACGTTAATTATGGAAAATTCTGAAGAATACAAAAGATTAAATATTTTAGTCTCATGTGGCAACGTGAAGAAGCCAACATAGAGACTCTTTCAGGACGACTCGGAGCACATTAGAGGAGGTTTGATTTGAGTTAGAAATTAAAAAGCATATCGAGAAAAGTCTCCTTCCTCCAGCTATATGGAGAAAGTTTCAGATAATTAAGAACATGTACAAATAAAAACAATAAGCCATATAATTTCCTTTAGTTTGGCATATTGCCCCAAATTGTTTTAGAAACCATGATACTTCAAGGTTACATTAGAATATAACAAGGAGTTTAATTCTACAAGGAAATAAACAGAAAATTCAACAAATACTGTGAGGCAATAATGCATTCTAGAGCCATTAGATATACAAGACTTGAAATATTCACTAGAAAATTTATATGCAACAGAATTTCATATTTCATGAAAGCCTTTGTTTCGTTATTTTATACCTTTGGTCAACCTATATTCTTGTAGGATTGCAACAAGACACCTTCAAGGCCCCTTTAATATTTCAAAGGAACTCTGATCTTTTCTTTCCTTTTTTTTTTTTTTTCTTTCTTCATATTCCCTTCTTTTATCCTTGTCATCTACACCTAGACAGATATCAACAAGCCAAGTTCATTACCTGAATATTGTTCAGAACTTTGGTTAGGCAAGGAACCTCGAGTTTCCACTTCATTGGATATAGTCGATGGAGTTTTTCCGCAGTTCCTAAATGCTACAACGTACAAACACACTACCGATCCTCACAAAGGGACCTGTATCGATCGTTTTGTGTAATGCTATACATATAAGTTGTAGTTCCAAGTAAGAAAATAACCAGTGCAAGGACCATGGCCATACAAGGAATTCCAAAGCCAAGAGCCCAACTCAGATTGTCTTGTTTATAGCTTACAACAAATATTGATAATACTGAAGCACCTGCACAAACACCAAAATACCACCAATTGAAGAATGAGCTCTTGGCTTTGCATTCCCTTTGGACCTTGACCATCAAACTGATCGGCTCCAAAAGCCTGAGTGCATGCATGGTTGGTGTCCACCTTGCCCAACTCCTACTAGATATAAAGAAAAGAAGAACAATATTACTTGGAGCTGAGGAGGAGAACACCGTTGTTGTTGTTGTTGGTCTCACAGTCGGAACCAATCAGAGACGGCAGAATAGCCGACAGAGATAACAAACCTAGTCCCTATCATCCAATTGAATTCGAGCCAAGGATTAGAAAGAGTCCAATATGCCAAACTGTGAATTATAAAAGCACTTCTGAGTTATTTCTTCCAAAAGAAAGGAAAATACCTATGCTGTTCTGTTCACTATATTTTTAAAACCAATCTTTGCCAAATTATTAAAATGAAGTCCTTTTGGTGAAATGAGTGGTTTCAGTGAACATGTCTACTTTGAACTTAAAAACTGGTCAAGCAAAGGTAAGAACTCGGAAAGCAATTGTCAAGCTCTAGAGAAATAATTGGTAACATTTTTGTTTTTCAATTGAAATATTTGGTTTCTAAAATAATTGTGTTGATAAAAAAAAACCCCAATCTTTTACTTCTGGTTCAACTAATTAAAACTTTGACTTGAGGTTCAGTGAAACATCACACTATTTTTTCCCTCGCCTTTTGGAAGACGTGCAGCATTTTTAGAATCCAAAAAAATTCCACAACTGGAAAATCCAGAAAAAAGGAGTTCATGTCAACAAGAGTTTTAAATAAAATCCATACTCTCATTATTAAAGAAAGTAGCATATTAATCAAATAATTGAAATGCCACATTTTGCTTTTCTTTCAAACATGAGCACCGTAATAAATCATACCACACTAGTCGAAACACAACTTCTACAAGAGAAAATGAAAAAAAGAGATCTCTTCAAATAAGAATAATTGGCAGCGTGCATGGTATATTCAACCAACAATATATAACACGTTTTTACACGGCATTTCTATTCATGTACTTGCTTTTTGACGCATAAATGTACAGGACAATCGTCGGATTCTAGAAACCCCAAACAGAGAAAATTATACAACAACAACATATAGTAACGCCCGAAGCACCCAAAAGCCAGAGACAAATATATCACATTTGACGCACCAAAATTACTATAGCTTTCTTTTTGTTAGCAGGTCAAGTAAAGACGCTGGGCAAGGTAATAGACATGCCAAGACAGGAACATTAGACATAGGATGTTAACAAAAGACGACAACGTGTTTAGCTTCTTCAGCCTCCCATTTAACGTTGTAAGCCGATTTCGAATAGCTGCCTCCTGCTCTGGTGCTTCTGTTGCAGTCCTTGACGGCGCAGGGTCAGCCGCCGACGTTGTTGGCAGCTGCTCGGTAGTGGTTAGCTCTTCTACTCCTCTTCCTTCTTCTTTCTCCACCTTCATCCTCTCAAACATTACCTGCAAACGTTACACATTGACTTTTCAACTGATTACTCATCAAAATTGATATCTCTACTAAGTTGGTAATACAAACTCATCCACCTAATTTACTAGGTAATATATAGTATATAAGGTGAAAACTTTATCATGAATTGATATATATAAGAATCTGTACAAGAAAAGGAAATAATGACAAGTTTCCCATATAAACTCAATTCCCCTAGATGAGTTCGTCACACAAGAAAATCTTACAAGAAGAAACAAGGTCACCAGAGCTTTGGATAGTGGCTTATTAATTAGAAGAAGTACCAATATTACCAGAGGACAACTCTACATAAGAGTTTGTAATCCTGCCCTTAAAATGGTTGAATATTTAATAATAAAAACCTTATTTATGCATGTAGTTATATGAACTTTACTTCAGCAAATGTATGGATCCGATAGAATATGCCTGGTTCGATAAACAACATCTAGGCCTCTAATAACACACATTATTATTAATCCTAAAATGGTTGTGTTCAATATGAAAATGGTACTAAATGAACGTAGTTTTCCAGTAAAATAATCTTAATAATAATAACAATAAAATCAGTGTAAAGATAAAGTTCTTACCTTAGTGGCTTTAGGCTCCAGGTATAGCATATTAACAAAAGTAAGCAGCAACGAACTCAGAAGATTATAAAGTTGAAACTTCTCGAACTGGCCTGTGAAGGCTCGTCTTCTATGGCTAACAATGAACCCAAGAAACGCCGTCCCTATACTCCACGCCATGGTCCTAAAATAAACAGGGTATATCTTGCTCTGAACCACTCCAAACTGCTGTCTAGGTAAAGCTCCTGCCAGCACGTGGCTCGATATGAACGTCACCCACACACTAGTCCCGTACGCGATCGCGTACCCGATCAGATACACCATCCCCGAAATCGGATTCAACGCCCTGGGAGACACTACACTACTCATCCAAACTGCTCTCCTCATCACTTGCCTCCCAACCGCAGCGAAAAACCCAGACACGTTTTGGGCCACGTCGACACCGATTGTCTTCCCCAGGTCCTTGGCCTCCTTAACCGCCTCCTTAGTCTTTTGGGCCGATTCTCGGGTCTTATGTTCCACTTCATGGACCGTGTGTCGTACGGTCTCTTTGGCCTTGTCGTACGCTTCCTCAGCGGCCTCTCCCACTTTACGGGCCACCTCTTTCTCCTTTTCGATTGCCTCGCGGGCCTTACCCTTCACGGCCTCTCCCACTTTATCGACCACCTCCTTCTCCTTTTCGATTGCCTCATGGGCCTTGCCCTTCACGGCCTCTCCCACTTTATCGGCCACTTCCTTCTTCTTGTCCATGGCTTCGTGGGCCTTACTCGTGACGTCCTCGGTGACTTTCTGCACGGCCTCTTCAACTCTATGGGCCGCCTCTTTGGTCTTCTCGACGGCGCTTGCGATTCTGTGCTTGCATTTCCCATATGCGTCGCAAATGAGCTCTTTTGGGGTACGGAACTGATGATCACCATCACTTCCTTGACCCAAATTGGGCAGAACGGAAGAAGAGGCTTCTTTGAGCTTCTCCTTGGCGTTTTCGGGAGAAGTCGTCTTCCCGGTCGGGTCGACGAAGTGGTGGCGGGCAGCTTGGTCCTCTGGCGAGATTGAGACCTTGGTTATAGGTTGTTTCTCTTGTTCGTACTCCACTACTACGACCCTGTGGCCTTCTTTGACAATAACTTGGTCATCATGATCGGCTTTTTTGTCATTTTGTTTAGTTTCAGCCGGAGACGGAGACAAAACTCCGCCTGTGGCCAGTGAAGTTAGGACCAGAAAAAGGGCAACCGCGTTCATCATCTTCCTCCGCTTTTTCTTTTTTTTTTCTTTTTTCTTTTTTTTTTTCAGGAGAAGAGAGAATGCGTTCGTATTAACTACTGTTTTTTTTTTTTTTGGCGAGTGGGGGCTTCTGTCTAGTGTTATAGAAGTTTAAACGGTGGCAAGAAAGATGGTTTACACGTAGCATGAAGCGGTTGAGCGAAATGACACGAGTGCAATCTGCATGGCGACATTCTGTGCCGCGTGTCAAGAATGAGGAGGTCTTTCTAGGCATTTTTATTAAAAGAGGCTGGCACTTTAGTCTTTACATGTCATGCCTAGGTAATTGTTCGGTGCGCTGTTATCTATCTAATTCCTATCACTCGGCTCCCCAAATATTCTTTTTCATACTCGGAAAGAAAAATCTTTATTCAAAAAACAAAAAGGAAAAATCACAATAGCACCCTAGATATAAAAATTTTACGATCACACCTCCTCTTGTTTCAGAAAAATAAGAAGAAATTAAGGATAGTTTCACCATTTATATGTATGTTGTCATTGTTTTGTTTTTAATTGAAACATTCAATTGTTGTTTTAAAAAGAAAAAAACATAGCTCATCCTTCTAATCTGTAAATGAAAAATTAATGATCAACTGTAATATTTTTCCCAAACTTAAAAGGTTTTTCTTTTGAATTTGTAAGGAATAATAACGTACGAAGGTTTTAAAAGTTATCGTGTCACGTTATATTTTAAACAAAATTTAGAGAACCATATAGTAAAAGTTATTTTTATATAGCTGATTATGTTACCATATAATATAAATTTTTTGAGATTTTAAATGCTGTTTTTAAATAATAGTATGATGAATCAGTTTTATAAATAATTTAGCAAACGTTTAAGCATTTTTTCTCACATTTGCTTCTTGCTCATGTAGTAAATAATTAACATGCATTATAAGGTACAAACGGTTACAAATGAATCTAACAAACTTTATAATAAACTTTAAGACAAATATATAAAGTTACCAAAAGTTTGCTCCAAACTTCAACGAAATTTTTGTAGCACTTCTGAGCACTGATTACCGCTGAGGCCTGTGTAGGTCACAATGTCCTTAAAACTAATTCGCTCCCTCCACTAGAATGCTTGAGGACTTTAGCTAGCGTCAATTTCCCAGAATACAACGACGAAGAGTAGCAGACGAAGCACCAACACCTCCACTCTAGGAACTGAATAGTTTTGAACTCCAACATACTAAGAACCCTAGCTACGAAATTCCTAAACACTCGAAGAACTTCAGCTAGTAAACTCAAGGGCTGAAGAACTCTCGAAAAACTAGAGAAATTTGAGTGAGGGCGGCAGAAAGAAATCAGAGAGGAAGCTACTGATTTTTTGTGTGTATTATGAGGAGGGGAAGCTCTCCTTTTATAGTCTCCAAGGGAGGATTTGGTAGCAAAAACTAGAGAATTTTCCTTTAATCTGAAAATGTTTTCCAGCCATTAGCATGGCTGTTACTAACATTTTTGCTATTAAAAATGGTTGTTACACTTGCCAGCCTTTAATCAAAATGTTAAAACATTTACCAGTTTTATGGCATGGCAGTTTCAACATGCAAAACGTTTTCTGGTCTAAAATGAAAGAAAAAAAATGTACTGGGTCGCAACAAAAAATTTCAGGACCAAGCCCAAAGATTTGCACCCCCTGCGCGTGCCTGGGAGAGCATCTATGGTAGTTATTCTTACCACCATCACAAAACAAGGTTCTATATAAACCACTTGCACCATGCATTTCCCACCAATATGTGACTCTAACATTTTTCCTTTCATTTTTCCATTTCAATAGTACACCTTTGAGTAACAATTTCTCATTCATCTGTGCACCATTTTGAGCGTGTGAATATACGAAATCGATGTCCTAGCGGAGGAGAACAAGAATTCACCAAGACCTTTCATCTTCAAGATGTGGGTCCCATTCAATTTTTAGCTTCAAAATAGTTCATGAAAATGGGTTTTTTATAACAAATTTAGACTTTATAACCCACTTGGACTTCCAAGCCCAAATCAAACCCAAATTATTTCCTTAACCCATTTAACCCTTAACCCATTTTTCTAACAGCTCGTATGTTATATATAGCTTAATTGCAGCACAACACAACATCGGTCCTATATTGGCCACATGCACATGAATCCTTTTTATGTTGATTTTTGAAACTTTAAGACACGCACAATTTTATCCAAAAAAGAATTGACCCTCAATTCAGAAATTGGATTATATCTACAACCATATCCACGATCCACGCCTTTCCGTTAGAAAGAATAATAAGGTTGGTTTGTAATTATTTTAGGAGTGTGCTTTTAGATTCTAAAAGCCGTCAATGAAAAGGTCAAAATTGTTTTGGACAATTTGCTTATTTTAAAATAAAAAAATTAATAATCGACAAAAGAACGAAAAACAAGAACACACATTTAAATAGAAAACCTTAATTGAGAAAAACCACCAACAGATGAAGAAATTTCACTATGTCAAAAATAAACATATATCGTACTGCGAAATTTTCGGACTGGGACAAATAGAATTTGGGTCACGAACTCTAACAAAAATATTTTTTTTCAAAAAATAAATAAATAAATAAATAAAAGAATGTCAAAGGTAACTTTTAGTGTCCACGACCACAAACTAATAGAGATGGCTCAAATTTGGTGTAAATTTATTTATGAACTTTACACCTCTATTAATTAATGTGTAATGTTGTACACCATAGATATTAATCGGGCTCTTTTAAGATTTGTTGTATAACAGCTTTTAACAAAAGACGGAAATATATATATATATATATATATATATTGGTTTAAATGGTTACAACAATATTTACTTATGGATGGTTACAATGGTTTAAGCCGTTAGATCTAATATCCTACGGTGGTGATTAGTTTGGTGGTTGGCCAAAAAAATTTAATGCTATTTATTACCATCAAAAAAATTTAATGCTATCACTACTTTTTTTAGTATCTATTCATGGTCACAAAAAAATTGTAACCATTGAGAAGTCCTCTATATATATGTATAAGAATTTTTAGATTCTTTAGATTCAAAGTTTGTTATAACAAAGAAATATCGTTATGAAGGTTTTCTATTTTTTTTTTTTTTTCTTTCAGGAATACACCGGTTTTCATTCAAATTGGACAAAACAGAAGATTTTTCTTTTTATAACAATTTTCTAAATTTAAATTTTGTTTTAATACATTTAGTGTACACTCTTCTTGAATGTTGTTTGCTAATTACATACAGTGATAGAAAAGAGAACATTTACATTGTACCTATTCTATTATAAACATAAGATCTTGCAAAATGCAAGTAGGCGATAAATCCAATTGTACTGAATCCAGCAAGTAGCCAATAAAAGTAATCAAGATGAGCCCGATTCAGGTTATTAGAAAACCAACCATCTCGACCGTCTCCACCAGTTGCTTTTTCAATGATAGAGACAAGACAGCTGCTTAAGAAGCTTCCAACACCAATTACACTAAGGTAAAGGGAAAGTCCTATGCTTCTCAACTCTGTTGGAACTTGATCATAGAAGAACTCTTGCAAACCAATCAAAGTGAAAACATCAGCTATTCCAAAGAAGAGGTACTGAGGCACCAACCACCACACACTCATTGGAACTATCACACTTGGCCTATCAACTAAGTTGTATTCTCGTGCAATGTTCAGCCTTTTCATCTCAGTGAGAGCTGCAACTACCATTGAGAAAGCGAAAAATAACATTCCAATTCCTATTCTTTGAAGCATTGTGATGCCAGATGGTTTTCTGGTGAAAGCTCTAGCAATTGGAACAAAAATACGGTCATAAATGGGAATGACGATGATAGTGGTAAGGCCTATGAAGCATTGAAGTGAAGCAGCTGGTATTTCAAAGCCTGAGAAAATTGTTCTCTCCATGGTGGCCCCTTGTTTTGTAAAGAAAGTTGTGGATTGTGCAAATACCATACCATATATCAGGCATGATCCCCATATTGGAACAAGCCTAAGTACAGCCTTTGCTTCTTCAACATCAGCTGTGCAACAAACACAATCGTCTTCCTTTAAGTTATTTGGTGAAAGCAAGGCTTTGTGGAGGAATCTGCAAGATTATGGGATCCCGAAATACATTAGAGGCGGCAAAAAATTTCCTGTAAGCATTACAAACACTATGAGTTTCATCTGGAGTTTTTTCAGATCCTAGATACCGCAACATTTAATATCTTAAAATAAATTTTTAAATTGCAAGAGATGAACAAAAGTAAATGTACAACTGCAATACAGGGAAAGCATTCAATTTCGAGCCATTCTATACACACAAACAATGCAGCACTGAAGTGATAATTATGCTTAGAGTAGAATTCCATAATTCAAGAAATCCTCTACTACCTATTAAGTGTTGTAATTTTGAAAATATATATATATATATCTTATGCTGCCTATGGCAGGCTTCTCAAATATTTCATTTTTAACCGGCTAACGTTTCTTTTTTATCTTCCTAATTTCTTTTGTATTCACTCAACATATGCCAAATTCAAAGTTCCTTACTTGAATTGTTCAGAACTTTGGTCAGGCAGGAATTCAAGAGCTTCAACTTCATTTGGCGCTATAGTTGATGGAGTACATCTTTGCCAGTTCTTAAATGCTGCAACAAACACGCTTCCAATCCTCACAAAGGCACCTTTCTCATTCTGTCCAATGATATACCTGTAAGTTGAAGTTCCAATCAAGAAAACAACCAATGCAACGACCATGGCAATGCAAGGAAGACCAAATCCAAGAGCCCAATTCAGGTTATCTTGTATGTAGCTTATGATGAAAATTGCTACTGTAGAACCTGCAGCTATGCCAAAGTTCCACCAATTGAAAAATGAGCTCTTGCCTTTGCACTCCTCTGGATCTTGACCATCGAACTGATCGGCTCCAAAAGCTTGAGTGCATGGCTTGTGTCCACCTTGAGCTACTGCTACTAGATATAAAGAGAAGAAGAACAATATTACTTGGACTTGAGGAGAAGAACCACTCAAAGAAGGCAACGTAGTCGACAGAGTCAACAATCCTAGTCCCTGTCATCCATGTCAATTTGAGCCAAAGATAATTACTAACAGTCCAATATATCATGACCATATCTGTGTATGGTGTATAAATGTATTCATCAATAATTTCTTCCAAAATAAAGAAAAATAGAAGATGAGTTAGGATATGATATATATATGCATATATAAAATACGCATATCTATATAATAAACAACCGGTGAAATGCGTAGCCTCAATGGTTAAGCTCATTGGATGTAATTGGTACTGTCAAATTTGGCAGTTTGTATAACTTCTAATATTTGGGATCCTAGCTTGAACTTCCTTCTTTTCGTCTTTTATTTTTCCGTCAGACGATTTTAAGCAATCTTATGCTTGTGGTCCAGAAAGTTATACATTTCTTATTTTGTGTTTTGGAGACCACCAGCATCTAACAAGCACATGACTCTTGAGTGAATATTGAAAAGAACAAAAATACCTAAAAAAATTTAACTATTGAATAACCTGATCAAATAGAGAGGTCAACATGAATTTAAAATTTGACATCCGAAAACTATCCCCATTTGAAGAATTTCTCAAGAATATTAATCAATTAATCAGCAAAAATTTTAACGAAATTTAATAATGTTACAAATGTGTTGAATAACAAGGGAATTTTTTTTTTTTTTCCCAAAGTGTTCCTGCTCAATCTTTCCCTTTTAAGAAGAGTAGTTATTAGTTATTGAAACATGAAACAAGACACACAGCGTTTTTAATATAGATTCCGAAACAGAGAAGAATATTGCAACAAACCAAAATATAGAGCAGAGAAGCGACAACAATGGTGCGGTAGCGCCCAAGAAAAGAATCCGCCACGAGTGCTCCCAACAAAGGCAGCAACGACGCCGTACCGCTCCAAGCGTTCACGTTGGCCGCAGCCGCCGCCGTAGACTGTCCGAGTGGCCCAGTCAGATAAGTTACGAGGTTTGAGCTGATCCCATAGTACGCGAACCTCTCCGCCACCTCAACTCCTGTACGGACATGACACAGTTCATTCAATCACGCCCAAAGCTATATATCACTACTTTCCCCCTCCATTTATGACATCATAAATAGTGAGTTTAGTTTTAGTCTTTACCTATGATAAAAGCCGCTGATCTCCAACCGCCGGAGTTGGATCTCCAAACGGGACGGCCTTTGTAGTCTACGGCGTTGACTAGCATCGGAGTTTCGGCCATTAACTAGTAGCTGGTTAGTGGGAAGTAGTCACCACGCGCGAACTAGGTAGTGGGAACCGGTTTCTTGTTTGATAGGATGATTAGAATTGTTTATAAAGATAAATTATAACAAAATCAATTATCAAAAAAAAAAAAAATTATAACAAAATCGAGGGAGCGTATCTTTTGTCCATAATAAATAAATTTCATGTACTACTATTTACTAATAAACTAGACTATTAGAATAATATATAATTAATAAGAACGTGAATGGCGGAGTAAAAAAATGAAAAAAAGAACTGTTTCAAAATGTATTTTATACATTGTGGGTTGATCATGATCTAGTGACGACTTGTGATCGGTCGTCAAATAACACACGTAAAAGATACACGAATTCTTCATTCCAGTACTGAGTACTGTAATAAAAAGTTAGTATATGAGTGTGTGATTACGAATGTACCTGATACTTACGCAGTACGAGTTTTGATGACATGTTTCGGGGCCCAATCTGGTTTTTGACTTGTTTTATTTTATTTTATTTTATTTTTTTGTTTGTTACGTAGACAGTACTAGTATTCTTTTTCTTTTTCTTTTTTTTAGGGGTATACAGTACTAGTATTCATGAAATGTTTTGGACCTATCTGACTTGACTTTCTTTTTTTTTTTGGGTTAAACAGGCTGATCAAAATCTCTACTTATAATGGTTTATACAGGGTTGGAGAAACTTTCTTTTGAAATAAGTATACTGTATGTTTTATTGTACGTCCTTTTACATTCGCTTTGGCGCAGAGTCAGTACAATTTTGTTGCCTAAAGTTATGTTTGGAGTAATGCTTTAGTCCAAAAATATTTTCGGCGGAGTTTCATTGAGTAAACCATACATATTTCTCGAACTTTTTGTATTATTAAGAATATTTAGTAGAATTTCTCTTTCGTTTTTGTTTTTTTTTTTTTTTTCCAAATGAAATTCCTCGTAGAATTGTAATTAAAGCCGATTAAACGGCAATATAAAAAATAAACAACGAACAAAGGGTGAAAAAAAAGTACCCTACCTAAGAGAAAAAAACAATAACATTAATTCTCCACAACTAACATGTTTACGTTTGAGATCAGTAAGTCCAAGAAAAAACAGACAAATAAATTCCAACACTTTTAGAGACAATAGGCTCCAATCCAGTTCTTAGAGCCATCAGTTCACTCCTTAAAAGCGTCCATTAGTAAATGCCATAGCAAATCCTTGATGACTTCCATCAGTTTACGCCACATCGTTAAATCTTTCAGATCTATTTCTCAAAAACTTCATATCTAAAAGAAAAACAACAAAATACCCACACACAAAAATGATAAAATCCACATAAATCTAGAATTAGGTGGGGACAAAATATCCATAGAGCTAGATCTATGGTAAACTACTTTCACATATGCAGAAGGACTTATTACAATGAAACTATAAAGAAAAGAAAAGAAAAAATCCTTATTGGAAAGGGAGATCTAAAAAAACCTCCCTCTCCGGTGGGTTACAAATGAAAATGAGAAAAAACCAATACTGAGGAGAGGGAATGGAGGCATCTACTAAGAGAGGAAGAGAGAAAGCAGAACTACGGAGGCTATTAGTAGGGGTGTTCATCTAATTCAATCCCCATTTTTTTCAAGAAATTGCATCCGATCTGCACATAGTAGGATTTGAGAAATCATATCCAACACAATCCGCATAAAACTTTTCAACTAATCCAATCCAATCAGTACATTTGTGGATTAGATCAGTTACTTTAAATCAGTTACTTTGGCCTAGTTTATAAGCCCTTATAATTGAGCTTTATGTTATTTTTTTATTATGGATTATTCATTTTTAGCACAAATTTTGGTCTTTTATTACAAGTTTAATTACTACTTATCATTTTAGCATTTATTTATTTAAAAAAAACATATACAATCTATTAAAACCTAAAATAAACATGCCAAATAAATAAACAATATAACATATATGAATTATTAAAAAAAATTATATTATTTTTTAATATATATTTATATATAACTTAAGTGCGAATTAGATTGGATTAAATCGGTTACTAAAAAAATATATCCGATCTGCAGAAAAATAGATTTTAGAAATTCAATCCAATTTAATCCGTATATGTGCAGATATCCGCATTTTATGAATTGGATGATGCAAATTAAATCGGATGGTGTGGATTTTGAATCGGATGGTGTGAATTTTGAACGTCACGGGGAGAGGGCTAGCTTCTATGTGGTGGGAAGTGATAGGGAGTAGGTGTTCTTTTGTTTTTGTTTTTGTTAGTTGTTTTTAAATGAATTAGCCTAGGTTTTACGGTGAAAAAAATCTAAACAAACTTTTCGACAAATCACTCAAGTCAGATTTTTGTTAATTCAACGATTAAGACTAAAGAACTTAAAAAAAAAAAAACAACCAAAAAACAAAATGCTCGTTGTTGGTGTTGCCTTCCTACATCCATGGGAATTTACCGGAAAGTCGTAAATCTTTTCTTGCTAAACTACCGGAAAGTTACATCATGCATGGTTCCTCTAAATCTCATAAACTAAATTCTCTCACACTACAGATACATATATAATTACAAATTCTCGTGCAATGTCTCAGTTACACCGTCCCCATTGACGTTTCATACAAGATAGAATGTATAGCAACATTATATTAGTAACAATAACAATTTTTTTTCCACTAAAAAAAAAAAACAATTTTGTCTACAATTAAAAAATATCTAAGATTTTATTTTAAAAACGGGTTTAACATAAATTTTTTTAAATAAGACGACGGGATACGTACTATGAAACTAGTATATATGTCTAATTTAAAAGGAAAAAAGCCAGTATCGGCCTTTATTTTTATTATAATTATATTTTGAAAATGTGGCCATTTTCTGGTATTTTGAAATTTAGTAATTAAATGTGGTGAATTTATAAAGATTCAATAAAATTTCAGCATTTTTCAAAATCTGGTGGATCTCCTCCTCCAAATGCATGTAAGGGCTTCTAAAAAATGGCCCAAAGACTGAAAAAATTAAAAAAACTCCAGTAGGCTAAACTTTTTGAAAAATTCCAGATGTATTCAGAATTATATCATTTTTAAAATTACATTAGAAATATAACATTTTCAAAATCTGTTGGATCTCCTCCTCCAGATGTGTGTAAGGGCTTCTAAAAGAACTAAGCCCAAAAGACTATTATAAAATTGAAAATCCCGAATAGGCTAAATTTTTTGAAAATTTCCGGATTGTATTTAGAATTATACCATTTTTAAAATTATATGGGGCTTATAGAAATATGACCAAATTTTGGGTCTAATTTCAATAAATGTCCCTTTGTCAAAAGTTATAGCAAAATATCCGGTATATATGCATATATACCAAGTGTCAAATTTTATATACCAAGTATAAAAAATTATATACCCAGTGCATTTCAGAACAGTAACTAAAATTAGTAGATATGTGTATCTACCAAGTGTAAAAATATATCTATCTGGACATTTAGCTATAAAATTTTAAAGGTGGACATCTACTTAATCAAATTTAAAATTTTGGTCATCCACCTAAATTTCTCAATTATTTAGAACTATAAAATTTTCAAAACTATTGAGAAAAATGTCATTTTTATTACTCTAGGTAATTAATCTAGTTCTTAAGGTAACCAATTAAGTTACTTGAGATAATCAGGCTCGTTAACAAAAATAACTTGATCGATTACCTTAAATACCTTATCAATTTGTAAAAAGTAAAAGTTTTTGAAATAGTTTTTGAAATACATTTTAAAATTGTATTTTTCTTAATAAATCTAGGATTTTTCAAATCAACCATATATTTAATTTGAATCACTTACAAACGAGATTCCGTACCAACAACTATATATTTAATTTTAATTACCTACAAATATTCATAGTTCTTTTTGTTAATTTTACATTATTATTCAAGATTGTTTTGTTTCATTAAAAAACAAAAAAACAAAAAAAAATCTCCTCGCCTTTTCGACTTGTGAAAGTCACAATTTATTATCCTTGATTATAAGAACTAAATTTTCATCTCTCAAAACTTACGGCACGTTTGGATGAGAATTTTGCTGGAGATGCATATATGTCTTTTAATTCAGGGGTAGTTACATACGAAAATTTAATTTAAACGAGGGATGGTCAATAATTTTCTTTTTTTAAAAAAAATTGTCAGTAGAACCACAAAATTGCATGTATTGACATTGGGACTACTGACCAATTAATATAACAAATATATACCACCGAGAGGGTGGTATGTTAAGGTATGGTCTGTGGAAAACAGAGGCCGTGGGTTCAAGCCCTTGTTTCTTACTGGCCCAGCCCAATGCTCACACTTATACCCCGTGCATATCTTATCAACATCAATATTTGGTAGGACTAGAAATTGTGAAAATTACACCTAATACCCGTTTTTTAAAACTTCTTTCAAACATACCCGTTTTTAAAACTTCTTCCAAAAATACCCGTTTTTACGGTCCACATTTCGTATGAAAAATATGAGTAGTCCACATTTACAATGTAAATTTTATCCATGAGGTACACATTTCATGTGTAAAATATGAACGGTACACATTTCAAAATGTGTGCCAATTTTGAGTGTAAGTTTTATTCACGAAATGTGGATCGCGGTATATATTTAATATATGAAATATAGATCGTGGTCTACATTTTATGTGTAAAACAGTGGTGGCCTACATTTCTCCAAAAAAGATATAAAAACGGGTATTTATGAAATAAAGATAAAAAGCGGTATTTATGAAAATATGGTCTTAAAAACGGGTATTTATGAACTTTTCCCCTAGAAATTTGGTAAGACTAGGATGACGCGCTCCATTGTTCGATGTATAACCACAAAATTGTCAATAAAACCACAACATTGCATGTATTGACATTAGGACTACTAGAGCAATTAAAATAACAAATATACACCATTGAGAGAGGTGGTATATTGGTAAGGTGTGGTATATGAAAAGCAGAGGCTGTAGGTTCAAGCCTTTGTTTCCTATTGGCCTAGCCCAGTACTCACAATTATACCCATGCATATCTTATCAGCAACTATATTTGGTAGGATTAGAATGATGGGCTACATCCAGGGATGGAGTAGGACTTGCCCAAAGAGTCCTTAGCGAGTATTCCTTGTTTGCAGGTTGGAAATTTCTATAGTCAAAGAGATACCACTCCGATGCCCATTCCTCCCTTTTATTTTACCCCAAAAAAAAATGTAAAAAATAAATAACAAATACAGGAAAATGAAAAGTATTAGCATAGCACGATCCTTTTCAAATCTAAGTATCTAACCTGAAATCTTGGTTAAATACATATATTTCAAAAACTGTTCCAACATCAACATGTCTTTAGTTCTTTCGTGTTTTGCTTTTCATCAATTAATAACCAAAATTTAAATGATAAGCTTACTGTTGCTTTGGAACTCATCGAGTCCAAAACTTTGTGATTGAAATTGAATTGGTTCCCATAATATTACGTAGTTGATGGCCGACGACGCCGAAGCTCTGATTTCAGTCAACGCCGTCGACGGCGCCGTGGACTACAAAGGCCGTCCCGTTTTAAGATCCAAGTCCGGCGGTTGGAGATCAGCCGCTTTTCTCATAGGTAAATTACAAAATTAATTTCTTTATTAGAAAAAAGAAAAAAAAAAAAAAAACCATCATCTGTGATTGAATTTGAATTTGAATGAACAGTCTGTCTGTCCGTACAGGTGTTGAGGTTGCTGAGAGGTTCGCCTACTATGGGGTCAGTTCGAACCTCGTAACGTATCTGACTGGGCCACTCGGGCAGTCTACGGCGGCCGCGGCGGCAAACGTGAACGCTTGGGCGGGAGCAGCGGCGATGCTGCCTCTGTTGGGAGCTTTCGTGGCGGATTCGTTTCTTGGGCGCTACCGCACCATTATTGTCGCTTCTCTGCTCTATGCTTTGGTATGCTATATAATACCAAATTGTCGTGTCTAGTTTTTCAGTTTATTAAATTATTTTATACATAGTTATAATAATAATTCTTTTTAAAAAAAAAAAAAAAAGTTACTGAGGCAGAAATAATATGATATTAAGGTTCTTGTTCACTTTTTAGCTTTTCTGTAGTGGAATTTATGTGTTTCTTTTTTGTTCTGTTCCATTTTATTTCGTTTTATTTCTCTGGATAGCAAGCATAAGATTGGTTATGTTCAAAGACGACTCGTTTTCTTCTAAAAAATATGAAACTATATATGTAAACGAGGTATAAAACACAGTTTAATTTTCTTTCTTTAGGAGCATGTTACTAAGAAATGCATTTGTAGTGATGCGTGGTATGGCATATTGGGCTGCTACTAACCTTGGCTCAAAGTGATATGGGTGACAGGGACTAGGTCTGTTGAGTCTATCGGCTAGTTTGCCTTCTCTGACTGGTTTTGGCTGCCAAAGCAACAACATTACGTCTTGTTCTCCACCTCAGTTCCAAGTAATATTGTTCTTCTTTTCCTTATATATAGTAGCAGTCGCCAAAGGTGGACACAAGCCGTGCAATCAGGCTTTTGGGGCTGACCAATTTGATGGTCAAGATCCGGAGGAGCGCAAAGCCAAGAGCTCATTCTTCAACTGGTGGTATTTTGGTGCGTCTGCCGGCGTTTCAGTATCAGTTTTAACCGTAAGCTACATACAAGACAATCTGAGTTGGGCTCTTGGATTTGGAATTCCTTGTATTGCGATGGTCGTTGCATTGGTGGTTTTCTTGCTAGGAACTACAACTTATAGGTATAGCATTGGACAGAATGAGAAAAGTCCCTTTGTGAGAATTGGTCGTGTGTTTGTTGCAGCGTTTAGGAACTGGCGAAGTACTCCATCATCTATAGCCACTATAGAGGAAACTCGTGGATTCTTGTCTGACCAAAGTTCTGAACAATTCAGGTAAACTTGGCTTTACCCTGTATGCATAAATTTAGGATTGGATGAAAATTAAAAATGAAGATGAAAAGGAAATGTCAGCATCTAGGCACTATGAGACACTAATGTTACTTTTGCAGTGTCTAGGCTCTAAGACAACTTTGCACCAAAAGCATTTATGGTGTATGCATTTATCCCAAACTAGATGTAATCATGCTAATGTTACATTGCAGCATCTAGGGCGCCACTTAATTTAAGATGTTTATGCCTTTAATTTGTTTGGATCCTGTAATCTTGCAGATTCCTCAACAAGGCCTTGCTTGCACCAAGTACTCATTTGAAGGGTGATGATTGTGTTTGCATAGCTGATGTTGAAGAAGCGAAGTCGGTACTTAGGCTTGTTCCAATGTGGGTGATATGCTTGACATATGGTGTTGTGTTTGCACAGTCGTCAACTTTCTTTACAAAGCAAGGGGCCACAATGGACAGAACAATTGTCTCGGGCTATGAAATATCCCCTGCTTCACTTCAGTGCTTCATCTACCTTACCATTATTATCTTCCTTCCCATTTATGATCGCATTTTTGTTCCCATCACTAGAGCTTTCACTAGATCACCTTCTGGCATCACAATGCTACAGAGAATAGGAGTTGGATTTGTCTTTCATGCTTTTGCTATGGTAGTTGCAGCACTTGTTGAGGTGAAAAGGCTCAAAACCGCCCAAGAGTACGACCTAGTTGATGCCCCAAGTGTGACGATTCCAATAAGTGTGTGGTGGTTATTACCTCAGTACTTCCTCTTTGGCATAGCTGATGTTTTCGCACTGGTTGGCATGCAAGAATTCTTCTACGATCAAGTCCCAACAGAGTTAAGGAGCATAGGAGTCGCTCTTTACTATTGTGTATTTGGTGTTGGGAACTTCCTAAGCAGCTTTCTTGTATCTGTTATTGAGAAAGCAACTGGGGGAGAAGGCAGGGAGAGCTGGTTTTCTAATAATCTAAACCGGGCTCATCTTGATTACTTTTACTGGCTACTTTTTGGACTCAGTTCAGTTGGGCTTGCCGCCTACTTGCATTTTGCAAGTTCCTACGTTTATAAGAGAAGAGGTACTACATAAACACACACCATCATTGTTGTATATAATTTCTTAAACAGTTCGTAAGGAAAAATAAAGCATTGCAATGGACGTTTAAAATTCTTCAATGGTAAATAATATTCGGTCACAATTCCATACGTTGACGTTGAGGTGAAATGGTTTGTTTGGGTTTGATTTGAAGGCATATTTTTTACCAAACCATTTTTACGTTTTCATTCATAGGAATTTCAAACCAAGTGTAGGGTCTGTTTTGAGATAAATTTTACTTCTAATATAATAGTTTTAAAAATCTTTCCATAAAAGATAATGGTTTTATGCTTTTTTAAAATCTGCGAACTATAAGCAGTCAAAGAAGAAGAAGACCACAAGGTAAATATGATTTTTTAAATTATTAAAAAAAATTATGAGAATTCATCCGAATATTTCTAAAAATCACTTTTGAGTCCTAAAAAACTTTTTAAAGTTGTCAAACAATCCGTATTCTTTTTCCCCTTAACGAGGTTATGGTTTTTTTTTTTTTAATTTATTTTAAAAGACCCATACAAAAGTATTAACTTGTTGTAGGTTGTCATTTTCCCTTTTTTTTAAAAAAAAAATCAAGAATAATCATAAAACATTGATTTATAAAGTAGCAATTGAATTGATTATAGGAACTATATTTGTACTCTCATGTAAAGATGGCAAAATGAGCTGGGCCAAATAGATTGGCCTTCAGCCCATCTCTGTGGCCCGCGGGCCGGGCCAGCCCAGCCCGATTCACATGACTTATGAAGACACATTCCTCCACTTTTTTTTTCACACTTTTTTTAATCAACTATTTATATACTTATAACTTATTTAATTAGTTTTAAATTTTTGTCAATAGGAAAAAAAAATATTAACATATTATTTAGCTTTTCTGAATTTGTAATTTTTTAAGAAATAAATTTGTCAAAATATGAACAGATTGTACAAATTTTTTGAATTTCAAAATGTGTAAGTTTTTTTTTCCCTCCAAAAACCTGAACTCAAGATTTAAATTGTAGAAATGCTAAGCTTAAGGAATTTTTTTTTTTTTGTTCCCAATTAACCCTGCTAAAAAAGTTATTTTGTCCCAAAATACTTGTAATGTAACCCATTTCTCTAAAACATATATTCTGCTAAAAGATAAGCAAAGACGCATGTAAGCTTCCTACCTCTTAATGTGCACATGCATCATTTATTGCATGTGACTTGAAAATTCTTAATTCCATCCAATATTTTAACAATTATTCACAAAAAAAAAAACTTAATTGCCAAAATTTTTAAAACTTAGAAATTTAATTTTCAAAAATAATAATTTTGGGACTTACCAATCACGGAAAATATAAAAGCTGGTCATGCCATAAACCCATATTTTTATAAAATCAAAGGACTTCCTTGCCAAACTTTCCCTTTTAGGCCAATAAAAAGTTGGAATTAATTTTTGAGGACTATTAGGTGAGAATAATCTCCAAACCCAAACTATAAGTCAATCTCGCGTGTCGTGTAGTCGTGTCCGATCGGTTGGGCAATTGTCATCCAATATCTAAACGTCAAAATCCATGTTGAACACTTTGTAGAACACTAGATAACACTAGATATTTTTGGAAATTATTCCAAAACAATGACTCTTTCATTTCCCACCTGCCACCCCTATGACCTATCATTAATCATCTTCCCTCCCTGCCCCTCTTTCTTTTTTTTTTTTTTTCCCTATCCCATCACTTTCTCAGGTTGTCATTGTTGTAGCTGCTGTTCTATTCATCATCCCAATTATTATATTTCAATTTTTTATTCAAAAAAAAACCTCCTCCACTTCGTTTCCCCCGTTATTAAAAAAATTTAAAAAAGACCCCAAATAATTGAATTTGCAGGACGAAACTTTAAAAGAAAGAAAAAAAAAAAAAGGGGTAAGGTAATACTATTACGGAACTAAAACCCAAATATCTAATGGCTTTTGCCATCAAGCGAGACAATCCGATAAGAATTAGTTCCCAATATTGCCTAGTTCCGCGCGTGGTGCCCACCGTCTGACTGATTGGGTTCGTTGATGGCCGAAGACGCCGAAACCCCGATCCTAGTCAACGCCGTCGATGATGCCGTTGACTACAAAGGCCGTACGGTTTCTAGATCCAGCTCGGGCGGTTGGAGATCAGCGGTTTTTATTATTGGTAAAGAGAGAAATTTATTTAATTAATTATTTTTTAAAATAAAGGCAATTTATGATGTCAAAAAATGGGGGGAAACTGAAAGATTATGTGAACTGTGTGTCCGTACAGGTGTTGAGGTTGCGGAAAGGTTCGCCTACTACGGGATCAGCTCAAACCTCGTAAGCTATCTGAGTGGGCCGCTGGGTCAGTCGACGGCGGCAGCCGCGGCTAACGTCAACGCTTGGGGCGGAGCTGCGGCGATGCTGCCTCTCTTGGGGGCTTTCGTGGCCGATTCTTTTCTTGGGCGCTATCGCACCATCGCTGTGGCCTCTCTGCTCTATATTTTGGTCCGTTCTCTATTCAATAAATAAATACATTTAAAAGAACAACTTTGACTATACTTTTTTTTTTTGGGAGAGAAATTTGACTATACTTTAAAAAGGAAATGAGTATGCTCAGATAGTGCACTTGAAAAGGAAAAATCTATAATAATATCAAAAAGCTGTTATTTTTTTTCTCTCTCTCTCTTTTTTTTCCTTGAAAAGAAAATTTCAGATTGTTTTCGACACAGTAATCTATAGGACTTTTAACCCCCTAAAACGTTAAAAAAAAATGAATTTGGTTTTGTAGTTAGTACCACGAAGCTCATATTTGAAGTTAAGTTTTTAATTTTTTTTTTTTTTTTCGGATTTTAGTTAAGGTCCTTGCTCAACTCTTTATTCACTTCTAATGTTCCTCTTAAAATTGTCCTTTTTATACCAAGAAACTTCTAACACGTCAGAAGGAAGCAAAATTATCCAAATATCACTGAATTTTGGTATTTTTCGACTCTACGATAGTTCAGCATAGTTTATAGAAAGGTATATGTTTTCAACTCTGGTATGACTAGAAATATTTGATAGAATTTCTGATCCAAATTAGCGAATGAAAGTGAAAATTTATTCTAAACAAACAATAAACACTAAAAAGCTGAAGCAAACAAATGTAAAACTAAAAATATATCAAAAATAAGACCAAATATTACTTATTAATGTAGCTAAACAAATTGTCACAGTTAATCTTGTGTTGTCACGTTTTTAAGGTTTAGAGTTATTTGGTTGAGTTGTCCAGTGTTCTTGGAGGGTAAATACGTATTTTCACTTAGTAACTTTAACTTATTGCGTTGACTAGGGGGGAATTTGAAAGTCGACAATCAAAATTCAAACTTGATATAGAGTTTATTTATTTATTTATTTATTTATTTATTATTATTATTATTATTTATTCTTTGCAAAAAAGTGAAAATCCAGGGATCATGATTTGTGTAATTTTTCTCTTGTTAAAATGGTCATATTTACATAAAAGAAAATGAATTTTAGGGAAAATAATTAAAATAAAGTTCACACTAGCATGATGCCAAATAAAAGAAGTTACTGGAAAACGTAAACTGCAAAATTGCCAATTTTATCAATTGCTTTTTTGTTTTTGCATGAGCTTAAACATCGTTTAAATGAGTCCTTAACCGTCTACAGATTGATTATGTCTGAAGAAGACTTGGGGAAATTTGGGTTAGTTTTCTACTAGAAACCATAAAACTAAGACATATTTTGGGCTGGTGCATGGCTTGTATGTAAAGGATATGTGAGACATAAAGTAACTTATTTACTACTTCTGTTTCTATTGGGACAAACTACGAAGTACTGCTGAATTATGCACGGTATGAAAAAGTGGACTGCTACTAACCTTGGCTCAAAACGATATGGTTGACAGGCACTTGGTCTATTGACTCTATCAGCTGTTCTGCCTTCTCTAGGTGGTTTTGACTGCAAATACAACAGCATTACCTCTTGTTCTCCTCCTCGGCTCCAAGTAATATTGTTCTTCTTTTCCTTATATCTAGTAGCAGTTGCTGAAGGTGGACACAAGCCATGTACTCAGGCTTTTGGAGCTGATCAGTTTGATAGTCAAGATCCAGAGGAGTGCAAAGGCAAGAGCTCATTCTTCAACTGGTGGTATTTTGGTGCGTCTGCGGGTGTTTCAGTAGCAATTTTAATTGTAAGCTACATTCAAGACAATCTGAGTTGGGCTCTTGGATTTGGAATTCCTTGTATTGCAATGGTCGTTGCTTTGGTTGTCTTCCTGCTTGGAACCACAACATATAGGTATAGCATTGGACAGAACGAGAAAGGTCCCTTTTTGAGAATTGGGGGTGTGTTTGTTGCGGCATTTAGGAATTGGCGAAGAACTTCATCAACTAGAGCCACTGAAGTGGAAACTCGTGGATTCTTGCTTGACCAAAGTTCCGAACAATTTAGGTAAGGAACTTGGCTTTATGCATAAATTTAGGACTGGATAAAAAGGAAAAATGAAGATGAATAAGTAGCTTCAACAGGGTACTTTTGAAGCATTACAAAAGCCTGCCATAAGCATCTTAAAGATCTATTTTCTAATTTCCTACACTTGTAAGAAACAAAGGATTTAATGAAGCAGGAACTGTAAGCATAAAATTTATCAAGTGAATGTTGTAATATTTGCATATTAAAACGGCTCCGAGATGCATTATTGCCTGTATATCACATTGCATAAATACTTTCACTTACTTCCTTGGGAATAAAACTCTTTATTAGATACTAATTTACATTGCAGTATCTTAGCTCTAAGACAACTTTTCACCACCAGCACTTATCCCTAACGGAAGGCAGCTAGTGTACATGTGGCTAACTGCTATCCTGTTTCTTTTTATTAATTTTTTGGGATCCTGTGATCTTGCAGATTCCTCAACAAAGCATTGCTTGCACCAAGTGATTTGAAGGAAGATGGCTCTGTTTGCATAGCTGATGTTGAAGAAGCAAAGGCTGTACTCAGGCTTGTTCCAATATGGGTGACATGCTTCATATATGGTATGGTGTTTGCACAGTCGTCAACTTTCTTTACAAAGCAAGGGGCCACCATGGACAGAACGATTTTCTCAGGCACTAGAATACCTGCTGCTTCACTTCAGTGCTTCATATATTTTACCCTTATTATCATATTGCCTATTTATGATCGCATTTTTGTTCCATTAGCTAGAGCTTTCACTAGAATACCATCTGGCATCACAATGTTACAGAGAATAGGAGTTGGGTTTTTCTTTCATGCTTTCTCTATGGTAGTTGCAGCTCTTGTTGAGTTGAAAAGGCTCAAAACTGCTCAAGAATACAACCTAGTTGATATGCCGAGTGCGATGATTCCAATGAGCGTGTGGTGGTTGTTACCTCAATACATCCTCTTTGGAATAGCTGATGTTTTCACTCTGGTTGGTATGCAAGAGTTCTTCTATGATCAAGTCCCAACAGAGTTAAGAAGCATAGGACTCGCCCTTTACTTTAGTGTATTTGGGTTTGGGAACTTCCTAAGCAGCTTTCTTATATCTGTTATTGAGAAAGCAACTGGTGGAGAAGGCAGAGATAGCTGGTTTTCTAATAACCTAAACCGGGCTCATCTTGATTACTTTTACTGGTTACTTTTTGGACTCAGTTCAGTCGGGTTTGCCGCCTACTTGCATTTTGCAAGCTTTTATGTTTATAAGAGAAGAGGTACAATATAAACTATGATTTCTATCATTGTTGTATATATGTAAATAGTAAACAGTTGTCAAAAAAGTGTAATTAAACTAAGCACTGCAATGGAATTTTACAAGGCATAATGACAAACCTATTGATTTCACATAATCTTTGGTTCAAGGAAACAAAAATAATTAGTTGGTGTTGTTTTGTTTTGATTTCATAATTATCTTTCTTATATTTTATTACAAGTTGTAATATTGTAACCATTACTAAATTGGTGCAGTACTTATTAGGATGCCAGCACAATTAAAAGGGCTGATATCCTGGTATCCACTACACCAATTTAGTAATGGTGACTTTGGAGAATGAGAGTATCAAATATCAAAATTAATGAGGTAAGCTCTTTAGAGCGAGTGCCAATTGGACAAATAGCGGACAATTCTTTGGAATGAGTGCCAGTTGGACAAACAACGGACGAGTCCATCATTTTGTAGAAAATGTTCTTCTAACAATTATATGATATGAAAGAAATAAGGAGAGAAAAATTGAATATTGTCTCTCGTAAATATGGCTATTTGATACCTTTATGACCGTATAGTGTTTACAGTGTCTTTTTTACTATACATAGGAAGATATTATCCTCAATTATCGATCTCCTTACTTTCTACTCTTTGCTTATGTTTATAGAGGTTAGCGATTAATTCTCAGAATGTGGACATTGCATATTTTAGATTTGAAATATTTGTTGTACTTTCCTTGGAATCCAACCTCCTTATTTTCATCGATCACTTCTGGGTGCCGAGGTTTCACCTATCTTTTTTTGCCAACTTATTTTTTGTGGTGTGTTATTTCGAAGTAATACCTTCGTAACCGAAGTGGCATGTATTTTGCCGAAGTACTTATTAATTCTAATTTTAGGCACCTGTCATAAAGTATTCTCAACTTGTATATAATATAGTGATAACTAAACTATATACGTACCTAGTGCTGAAATTGATAGATTCAAAAAAAATTTATGGGAAAAATTATACTGACACTCTGTTTTGAAAGATACAATGCCACTCATTGGACCAAAAATATTGACAGTGAAACTCTTGTTTCAAAGATCTTTATTTTGAGAAGTTAATGAAATTTTCACGAGTTAGTAGCTATATGAACTTCTCACGAGTTAGTAGCTATATTATTCTTTTAGATTTAACAATTAACAAAAGAAAATTATATAATCAAACTTTAATAGTTAAAGAGTGAAGTTTCAATAAAAATTTAACTAAAATGAGGCATCTGTGTAAATTCTTTTTCATTTATGGTGTATAAGTGTAAATACCCTCCTTTTTTTTTTCCCCCTTTTTGTACATGGGTTTCACTATAATTTTGATGTAATATATGGGGTGTCCGTGTAAATTTTCCTTTTTGAAAAGATTAAAAGAGAAAAATGGATTGTCAAAAGACAAGTGTTAAATCCGGATACCCTCTTGTTTCTTTTCAAATTTTCTCGGAACAAAATTAAGGAATTTTCTAACAAGCTTAACCATAGAAAATAAATCATCTTACTACGAAAATAAAATGCAAATATTTTCTTATTTAGTTCATAGTACACAATCGATTGGGTAGCTAGCTCACTCCCATTATAGTGAATTGTGTTGTTTTAAGAGTAGTATTAGACAAACTGTAACACTTATATCAGTACAATGATGCAAACACAACGATTAAACGGCTTATTTCCTCTTCTAAGTTCACAAAATGCCTCTTGAAAAGTTTTGGGGAACAATTCCTTGCAATGTTATGCAAATTTCATCAGTGCGACATGGTGGCCCGCCGAGAAGGTGAACTTTTCTCTCAATTATATCATTTACAGATTCTGTCTGGAAGAAGCAAAATTAAAAGCTAAAATCAAATATGTATATTTAATTTGCGATTGTGTGTCTAATAACATGTTTTTTAGGTTGCCTGATACATTTACTTCCTTTATATTAACTAGAATATAATCTGTTTTGCACTAGTTGACCCCACCAGAAGTGAAATATATAACACTGAATATTGGAGTGGCCATATCCTTTACTACAATATGTAGAAGCAATCAATGAAATTGAAATAAGTAACGTTACTTTCGTACTATTATGTACATCACAAGACAAGTAAACTTTATTAGAATTATTTAATTACGAAGTAAATTAAAGCACGATCGCGTTTTCTCTCTACCTGTCAAGCTGGTCTCCTCTCTCTCCAATAAAAACAAATTTACTCAAGCACCGCTCGCAAAGGCCGGAGGAGTCTCCTTCTCCGGCCTCCCCTCTCCTCCTTCAACTCTTCTTCCTGATCTCTTCTTAGGGATGAGAGTTTTTTTCTTTTTCTTTTTTTTTTTTTAGTTTTTTTAGTTTTTCTAATAAGTCCATATCTTGAATCTAGTTGTAATACTATTTTTGTGTGGATTCTCAGCTTGTTTACCAGATCTTAAATTTGAGATTTTTTTCTTTGATTAGATTTGATTAGACAGTTAAGTTGCTTTTTTTTTCTTCTACGGACGTGGATCTCAGAAGGTGTGAGCATCTTATAGACCTTAGTCTCCCCTACCCAAAATGCAGTCCAGGATTAGGTGAAGACAATTGATGTTGGTGACCTCTTGTTGTCCTCGATAGCAACCTACAAATCTTGTTTCTTGTATGCTTGTGATCCAATTTTTGTCTCCTTTCTTTATGAGTTTGAAATTGTAATCCTTTTGTACTATAATGTGTACTATTATTGAAACCTTTTACTTCCGGTTTTGATATTTCTCAGAGAAGCCTATTATATTTATAAAAAAATTGTAGCACGATCATATATTTTAAATTAAGAACCAGAACACATAGTTTGTAACCTGTTTAACTTCTTTTTTCTTTTTTTTTTTTAAAATATTGCTAGAATAATGTAGTACCATTTAAGCAAATTAATTTGTAATGATTGTTTTAAGTCAATTTGCATAAAAGGTAACAAACAGCCGAACAAAGATAGAGCCAGAAGTACTTCAGAAGAAAAAAAAAAAAGAGGGATAGACCCAGAAGGTAAAATACTATATGAATGAATCATTTTAAATAAAAGGTAACAAGGGATAGACCCAGAAGGTAAAATACTATATGAATGAATCATTTTAAATAAAAGGTAACAAACTGATGAAGAATAGGAAATGAATATTTTAGGAATATTATAATAATAATTATTATTAAATTAGGTTTTATTTAATTATTAGGTTTATTTTAGTTTTGAGTAATTAGTTTTAAGTTTCCTGTATCTATCAGTTTCTAGAATGTGTCTAGTTTTCTAGTTATATCCAATTGCCTAGCTGTGTAATTATTTTTCAGATTATGAATCAATATTGAGTGATTATTGAATTTTCTCGTCTATAGTTCTTCTTCTCTTTGAGATCTTATCTTTGATTCTCTATTATTTTTCTACCAATTCATATATTTCTGCCTAAATTCTTTCACCCCTTGCTCTACTACTTATTCTTTTTCTAAATTCTCATCTTATCCTACATCAATTGGTATCCGAGCCTAGTTCGATTTCCTCTTGTCTATCCTTTAATTTTCTTTTTCTTTTGCACTCTAAAATATATTAAAAAAAAATCATTAGCCTTTATTTTTTTTCCTGAATTTTTGTAGTTAAAAAAAAAAAAAAAAAAAAAGCTGCTGCCTAATCCACCCTAAAAGCAGCAATCTCTTTTGTCAAAGGAAGAAAAAAAACTAGATCTACTTCAGTCGCTGCTACCATCTTGCGCTATCCGTTGCCATCACATACTTTAAGTTCCACAATCTCGCTCCATGGGTCCAAAATTCATCGTTTTATAGAAAGATCTTTACATCAACACCCCTAGAACACTTCGAGTAATATTTTTCTATATTAGTACTTTGTCTTATGGATTCATTAGTTGGAGAATTGATCGATATGTATTTTGATCTATGCTAATTTATTAAAGATGAATTTTTAAAACTCTAATTATTACCAACAATACTACCATAACTCTTATGTTGCCACTCGATATACCTATGAGCCATATTCTCCTCACCAATACTATCAACAAACTAAAGAAGTTCTTCAATATAATGGTTGCCCACATCCACATATTTTTTTGGAATGGATGAGTTGTTTGGAAGACTTTTTTGAATGGTATAATTTGAATAATGAAAGATGTATTTATTTTGCTGGTTGGAAATTAGTTGGTTCTGCTAAGTTTTATGGGCATAAAATGTTGCAGGCCTTTAATCGCTTAAATAATAAGTCTTCGTGAGTTGAAATTAAAGAAAAATTAGAAAAAAAATTTTTCACACCCTATTATCGAAGACAAAGGTTCCCTACCTTAGTTAACTCTGTTCCTTTAGGACAGGTAACTTCTCACTTAGTCAATCTCATGTTCACTCTGTCATCCAACCTAGTATTTGCCTTGTTACACATGCTACAACTCATTATGGCCAATTTGAGTTTGTTCCAGATTATAAATCCCAGATTGACAAAAATTTAGCGGACATTAGAGCCCAATTGGACCACATAAACCAATATTTGATATATAACCTTCTACCCATGACGAGTCTATTGTAGAACAACATTCAACTATAGCTGAGCCCATCATAACCACTCAACCTAGTGATGCTATTTCTTTACCTATTGTTCTTAGTCAACCTACATATCATCCTCAACATCAAATTTCAAAATTTGGATCAAATACATATTTATCTGATTTTCTTTCTAATATGAATATTGGACTAAGTTTTCAATGTGAGGGAATTTTTTGAGAAACAAGGAGTTCAAACGAATACTGTGATCCAGCGAGAATGGAACAAGACTTATGCATCATGCATCAAGACTGCGCTTGCCAATTTTCCTCTGCTTCAAATTACTTATTTATGATATATATGTGTTTTAACTCGCCGGAGTCGAGTTTTCGAACCTCGGGAGATTGATGAAGAATAGGAAATGAATATTTTAGGAATATTATAATAATAATTATTTTTATTGAATTAGGTTTTATATAATAATTAGGTTTATTTTAATTTTGAGTAACTAGTTTTAAGTTTCCTGTTTCTAATAGTTTCTAGAATGTCTCTAGTTTCCTAATTATATCCAATTGCCTATCTATAAATAAGCTTAATTGTGTAATTATTTTTCAGATTATGAATGATAGAAAGTTTGGAAAAAGGCCGGATAAACTACAATAGTGCTAGGTTAGTGATAATATAATATTAAGTTATAGTACTTAACCTCAATATTTATATCACTTAGTCGAGTTCAATACATCTCTAAAATATTTTAGGATGTACTAGTGTTTCTATCCAAAGTCAAAAATTTTATTAATTAAAAACTTCATCAATCCCTTTGAAATAGATAATACTGCATTCTAAGACTAAATAAAGTATTTCATCTCTCATAGCAGAATATGAATATTTCAGTTAGATATGATAAAATAAACAATGGTGCCTCTCATTAATGAACTCATCTTAGAATCACTTATTTATTTTACCATCGTATCATGAAAATTTGTTAATACTTGCAATAGTATAAAATCTAAAGTATCACAAATATACATTAGATATGAACTTAAATAAATAAATAAAAATATGATATTTATTGATATCAAATAAATAACACTTCAATCCTTTATTACTCTTTGAAAAAAAAGTCTAAAATAAAATTGCTTCTTAGTTTATTTCCCAACACTAAATAAATAGCCTACTAGCTTTTATGTTATTGTTTCTTGTTTATTTTTTTTTTACCTTTCTTTAAGATAGTTTTTTTTTACTCTTTTTACACTACAAGTTTCCTTTACAGTTGAAATTTTGATTTTTCTTAAAAATTTAAAGGCCTAATAAGACTTTAAAATTGGCCCAAAACTTGTATTCAACACCCTCTGAAAAATGGCCCTAAAATATAATTGAATAGCCCCGAAGGTCGTATTCTGCCAAAAAAAAATGATTTGGACCTATCCAAACACGCCTGAAACCTGAAAACTAAAGAGAAATATTGATTTTATATGGTAAAATTTAAAACAAGAATACATTCAGAAGTCCAGGATTTTATTTATTTTATTTTTTTAAAGAAAAATTCCGGATTTCTTTAGAATATTATCCCCCTTTAGAAAAATTAGAGATTTCTTTAGAATACATTCTGCAAAAAATGATTTAGACCTACCCAAAACACACCCGAAACCTAAAAACGAAAGAGAAAATTTGATCTTATATGGTAAAATTGAAAAAAAAAAAAAAAAGAATATATTCAAAAGTCAGGAATTAAAATTTTTTTTTGAAAAATTCTGGATTTTTTAGAATATTATCCATATTTAAAATATTTAGAAAAGTATATTTTTTAACTAATTGATAAGCTACTAGAGATAACTAGTCAAGTTACTTGAACTTGAAGTAACCATAGTAGTTACCTTAAGTAATTTAATTTGTTAGCACAAGTAATCTAATTGGTTATTTCGTACAGCTTTATAAAATACCAATCTAAAAAAAATTATATTTTTCTAAAAAGTTTTAAAAGTAGTATTTTGCTAAATAAACTTCTCAAAATTGATTTTTTTTAAATAAATCATGAATTTTTCAAAAATTCCACATGTTCTTCTTATACAATTCTAGGCCTAAAGGCCAAATATTTAAAAATCCTGGGTGAGCTGACTTTATTGAAAAGTCCCTAGATTTTTAGAAAATATCACATCTTTAAAAGTTTGTTTAGAAAATACCTATTGTATAAAAATATATACAAAAATACATTTAAAACAAATTAGTACTTTCAAAGGTACTCGAGGAAACGAGTATGGTTAGCTCAAGTAACTTAACTGATTACCTCAGTATCTCATCAAGTAATAAAAAATAGTATTTTCTAAATAAATTCAGGATTCTTATAACATTTTAAAATCTGAAATTTTCATTTTTTTTTAAATTTTACCATATAAAATCAAATCTCCTCAACTAAAGACTCCAAACATCAACTCGCATTTAGTTCAATATTGGTTTATAGATGCTACAAACCTGAACCTGAAAACCCAACTTGATGTGTGTCCGACTTTTACATTTTACTATTAAGCGTAAAAAAAAAAAGTTTATGACACAAATGGTCCCAAAACTATCCAACCTTCGGCAATTTGGTCATAAAAGTTTTAATTGTAACCATTAAGCTCTTGAACTTTTTAATTTGAAACAATTTCATCGTCTAAATTACAATATGCTGTTAGGTTTCTGACTAAAATTATATTTGAAGGAGCACGTGACAGAATCCGAAAGTATAATTTAAAGGAAAATAGATTAAACAAAAAGATTTATATAAAAGGAAAAATATATTATTTACATTTTTTTGGGTATTATTTCCCACATACTCCACACGTGTGCTTTTTGGTCCGAAATCTAAAATGATAATTTAGACAGTTTAGGAATTAAATTAATCAGAAAGTCTAGAATCTTAATTGTACAATTAAAATTTTGAGTACTAAATTGCTATTCAAGGAGCATTTATGAGATTAACCCCCCAAAAAAAAAATAATCAAGACATTTTTACATCTAAATCGTGATTTACGTTCTTATTACTCTATTGTCACGCAACACACACATGGTTATTTTTATTATTACTATAATTATTGGATTAATTATTTATAAATTTGAAAATGAATAATTTTCAGATGTTTTAATCGTGACTTTTAGTAATTTTAAATAAAAATATAATAAAATATTAATTTTATGAAATTTAGAAAAAATTATATATAAGCGAATTTCATTTTGGTAAATTATTATAAATTTTATAATCATTAAAATTCTTATTAATTTTAATTATTTAAAAAAAATATTCATTAAAGTTTAAAATAACTTTTAATTAATTCATTTGAAAACTTATTAATAAACCATAAATTTTGTTAAATTAAGCTCAATTGAAATTTTTAATTTAATGCTCAAATAGATTACATAAAATCAGTTAAAATCAGTTGTAGTTTTAAGTTCTCAAATAAAAAAAATAAATAAATAAATAACAAAATCACGTCAACTTAATAAACTTACTGGTTATAATCGTATCAGAGAACATTTAGTTCCCACTACGCACTGCTGTAATTCATGGCTGACGAAGCCCAAGCTCCGATGCTAGTCAACGCCGTCGACGGCGCCGTTGACTACAGAGGCCGTCCGGTTATCAGATCCAACTCCGGCGGTTGGAGATCAGCGGCTTTTATCCTAGGTAAAAGAAAAGAAAACTATACTCTTTTTTTTTTAAAAAAATAATTTCAAAAGGGCAATATATGATGTCAGTAATGGAGGAAACTGTGAGAAATTGAGTGCGATTGTATAAGATGACCGTACAGGTGTGGAGGTTGCGGAGAGGTTCGCCTACTATGGGATCAGCTCAAACCTCGTGACCTATCTGACTGGGCCGCTCGGACAGTCAACGGCAGCGGCAGCGGCCAATGTCAACGCTTGGACCGGAACGGCGTCGTTGCTGCCTCTTTTGGGAGCTTTCGTCGCGGATTCTTTTCTCGGGCGTTATCGCACCATTGTTGTCGCTTCTCTGCTCTATATTTTGGTTTGTTGCTTTCTCTGATTCAGATAATATTATAAAAATTAAAAGTTTAGTTTAATTTTGGTGGGTATTAGTCATTTCCAATTCAATAAATAAATAAAAGTAGATTCGAGTAGCACTATCATATTAAAAGACCAAAAATGTTACACTTGAACTGGTTTAGCTCCACCCACCTCATCATTTGATGTGAGGGTAATAGAATTCAATTGGGTATATCTCATGTTTTGTTAGTTAGGACGACTTTTCCATCTTCATTATTGGATTTGAATATTTGTTGGGATTTCACAAAGTTGCAGAAGCCATGTCTTGTTGCTTAAAATAAAATCTGAACTGTGGAAGAGTCAAAAATGGGCAGACAAGAGCATGACTATTCATAAGCATGTTGAAAAAATTATTATGAAATCAACGGCTTGCGGAATTCTGTGAAAAGAGAAAAGCATTTGAGTTATGATGGAGGAGGAAATTTAGATGATTGCTTAATAGAGGGGTGGGTTCATCATCTAGGATTCTTTTTTCTCTATTATGTTTGTATTCGTTATATATTTTCTTTTAATAAATTTGGAGAGAGCAGTCGGAGGGATAGCAATAGAGCCAAATTTTTAAGTTTTCACATATAAATCATTTTGTTTCAATTAAACAAAGGACCCTTTCAGTTGGTTCCACTAGAGTGATCCTTCTACTTTTTTTTTTTTTGTTTTAAGGATTGCTGGGAAAAATTGTTTTAATGATTTACAGTATATGGCATATTGAAATGGATCTATGACAGGGCCTAGGTTTGTTGACTCTGTCAGCTATTCTGCCTTCTCTGATTGGTTCTAACTGTAAAAGCAACGACAGCATATCATGTTCCCCTCCTCAGCTCCAAGTAATATTGTTCTTCTTTTCACTATACGTGGTAGGAGCTGCCCAAGGAGGGCACAAACCATGCACTCAAGCTTTTGGGGCCGATCAATTCGATGGTCGAGATCCAGAGGAGTGCAAAGCAATGAGCTCATTCTTTAATTGGTGGTATTTTGGTGTGTGTGTCGGTGGTACAATAGCAATTTTTGTCGTAAGCTACGTGCAAGACAATCTGAGTTGGGCTCTTGGATTTGGAATTCCTTGTCTTGCTATGCTCATTGCATTAGTTGTTTTCTTGCTTGGAACAACAACTTACAGGTATTGCATTACACAAAATGAGAAAGGTCCCTTTGTGAGGATTGGCTGTGTATTTGTTGCTGCATTTAGGAACTGGCAAAGAACTCCACCAACTATAGCGCCAATTGAAGTGGAATCTCATGGATTTCTGCCTCCCCAAAGATCTGAACAGTTTAAGTAAGGAACGTGGCTTTTTGCTCATGTTCAGGAGTAGATAATAATATATATATTTTTTAAGTAATCAACAAAATAGAAGGAAACATGTGCACACACTAACAAAAGCATTATTGTGTGTATGAAATCCTGTGGCATACAAATTTTCAGGTGAATACTGCAGTAGTTGTATGTATAACGGTTCCAGGATGCATTATTGCCTCTGTAATGCCTCTCTAATTGTTTCTGTTCACTTCCTCAAAGAATAAAACTCATTATTAGATGCACTTATTCCCAAACTAAAGGAACCATCTGTTATCTATGGTTTACAGGATTCATCCCAAACCAAGGGAACTTTTTATTTCTATGCCTTTCAATTGCTAACTTGAATAAAGCTCCATTAATGTATTTGGATCTTGTAATCTTGCAGATTCCTCAACAGAGCCTTGCTTGCACCAAATCATTTGAAGAACGATTACTCTGTTTGTAGCATAGCTGAGGTTGAAGAAGCAAAGGCTGTACTTAGGCTCTTTCCAATATGGGGGGCATGCTTGGTTTATGGCATTGTTCTTGCACAGTCCCCAACTTTCTTTACGAAGCAAGGAGCCACCATGGATAGAACGGTTGTCTCGGGCTTTAAAATACCAGCTGCTTCACTTCAATGCTTTGTAAGCCTTGCCACAGTTATCATCATTCCCATTTATGATCGCATTTTTGTTCCAATTGCTAGAGCTTTTACCAGAAAACCATCTGGCATCACCGTGCTACAGAGAATAGGAACTGGAATTTTCTTTTCTACTATGTCAATGGTAGTTGCAGCTCTCATGGAGATTAAAAGGCTCAAAACTGCTGTAGAATATGACCTAGTTGATAGGCCGGGTGTGACAGTTCCGATGAGTGTATGGTGGTTGGTGCCTCAGTACCTCCTGTCTGGGATAGCTGATTGTTTCACTCTCATTGGTCTGCAAGAATTCTTCTATAATCAGGTTCCAACAGAGTTAAGAAGCGTAGGACTTGCCCTTTACCTTAGTGTAGTTGGTGTTGGGAGTTTCTTAAGCAGCTTTCTTGTGTCTGCCATTGAGAACATAACTGGTGGAGATGGCCGAGATAGTTGGTTTTCAAATAATCTAAACCGGGCTCATCTTGATTACTTTTATTGTTTACTTGCTACACTCAGTGCAGTCGGATTCGCTGCCTACTTGCATTTTGCAAGATCTTACATCTATAAAAGAAGAGGTACAATATAATCGTTCTGTTCTATCATTGCATTTGGTAATTTGCAAGCAATTGGCAACAACAGTTTACAAAAAATTTCTAATGGTTTTCTGATTTTTGTTATTTGTTTCTGGTAACAAATGCGCTTCTACCGTGTTTTGAGTCTCAAAGAAACTATAATATAGCGATGTGATTTGGTAAAAAGAGGAAAGGGTATCGTTAGGGGTAAAAAATGCTCTCGAATTAGTGAACTATAGTAATTAACCGGAAGCAAACCAAAGTTCAAACAAAGGGAACATTCAACTTGTTCCACTTATTCTGCCTAATCACATTCTCTGTAAAGATTTTGGAGAAAGGAGGAAAAGGATACGTTATTCTAGACTAGTTCAAAGATAGATTTCTTGTCTTGAAGATACGTTACCAAATTCTAAAATTCTAAGTTGGGACCCATTCTATACAAAGAATATGGCAAAAAGATTTATTAGCCAAGTGGCTGAGCAGACTGGAATCTCTGACTATACTCTCAAGTGCTAACTCGTTCAGAAGATCCTGTGCACCATATTCTTCGGAAGATTTACTAGTGGTCATTCTATATCACCTTCTGTCGTTAATGATCGTACTGAACAAAGTTCGTTCTGGATCCGGTTTTAAAATAATTATAAGAAAAAATATAAATAAATCTGCATTGAAAGAGATAATACCCCACACATCAAGTAGATTAATAAAATAACTTGTTGCTCGTTCGGGAAAAAAGAAGGTCCTACCGGGAGTCGAACCCAGGTCGCTGGATTCAAAGTCCAGAGTGCTAACCACTACACCATAGAACCATTTTGATTCGTTTGGTCCAAACATGATATTTTAATAATAAGTTTTGATTTAATGGCAGCATAGTTACCTAAAAGAAGAATAATAATAATAATAGGAAATTGGACCTTATACTACCTTTCGGATTAAAGTGGGAAAAACACTGTCTACAAACACGAACTTTGGAAAAAAAGAAAACAGAGACAGTCAAAAAGTAATAATACTAAACGGTAAAATGGTCTAATGCAAGTTTTTTTTTTTTTTTTGTTAGTTTTTAATTATTTAAATGTTTATATTTTCTTTTTCTTTTGCCTTTTCTTTTTTTTTTTAATTCAATTTTTTTTCTATTTTTCTTTCAATTAAAGTATTTTGAATAATTGTTTTACTTTTCTACTGATTTTTTTTGTTAATTATTTTTAACACTCAAATATTAGAAAAATAAAGAGAAAAAGTTTTAGCACGTAATCATTTTTTTCAAGTTTGTTTTTGCTTTATATTTGAAAGGACAGAAATTTATTCTATCATTATTATTAATATTTATGTTAATATTTTTTAGATTTTTTTTAATCTTTTCCTTAGTTTTTCTTGTATTTAATTTATAACAGTTTAAATTTTCTGAAAAATTAGGCCAAAATTCAAAAAAAAAAAAAAAAACAAATTGTTACAACAAAAATAAAATTATTATTCATCTAAAAAAATCTAACTTTCTTAATTGGGCGCGTCTACAGTAGGGGCGCCCCTACGTAGAGCCCTGTCTATTCACCGTTAGATGGGAATCTGTATATAAATAGATTCTCTACAGATTCTCGTTATTCCCCACCGATTCTCATCCAACGATAATTAAGGCATGACCCTACGTAGGGACGCCCCTACCGTAGCCATCCCCTTCTTAATTTGGTTACTTTTACCATTTTGAAATATTAATATATTTTTAACTAATGCTGCTTTAAGCATTTATCCTAGGCACTCATTCCTTTGTGGGTCCCAGAATCAGATGAGAATTTATCTCTGACTTGGCTATGGACAGTGTCCCAACTGCTTACCAGTTATCACCTACTACGTTAAGTATAGTATATATAAGGCATGTTTGGGATAGTTTTTATTTCTTGAAGTAAATGTATAAAAAGATCTTCCTAAAAAAGATGGTAGATCCATGCTTCTTTAAAAAGATCTTTTGGATAAAAAAAGATCTTCTAAAAATTCATAGACCTAAAAGATCTTTAAAAGCTGTGCCAAACGGGCCCATAAGATGTTTGGGCGTTCCTTATCGCAAAAATTACTATATGTATCTTAGTAGTTACTTTTCTACTTTCAAAATTTTTTACCAACTTATTACTTGCTAGTATAGCAATTTAACGGTTTGATCTAGTCATATTTGCTGAAAATAAATACAATAAAAACATTTACTTTGCTTAAAAGTAAATATTATATATTCGGCATAATATTAAGAAGAATAAACATGATGGATGAAACATGTAATTAAAAACCTAATTTCCTATGCCACGATGATCTAATTTACTACTAATGAGATGTTGCCGTGGGTAGGTCAAATCATATATTCACTAATTAGATCGAGACATTCTCAATTAGCAATAAATAAGACATTTAATATCTCTATATTAACTAATTACTGTTATTTTAGTCAGAATATAATTAACGAGAACAATGATATTCTTGCGAATGTGACCCACTATTTCAGATTCTAAAACTTAACTCATAATTTTTGCCATAGGGCTATAATATACACATCAAAACCTTATCATGTGAAAGTTAATCTTGGTATTGACTTAAACGGATACCTTCTACAGAGAGGACGATAGAACTATCTCGAGGCATCATTTCAAATCTCACGATGTTAAACTAATTGTAGAGACTATAAAATATATTCTTATACAACCCTCTACCACTTAGTATTTTTTTTGGTTTACAACCCTCTCCCACTCACTATTTTAAACTATAAGTTTTCTATATAAAATATCTCATATTTTATGTTTCCTAATGATTTTACCGAATTATGATAGCTTTAGATGTTCTAGATCACTAGGTCCTATAAGCTACCTAAAATCTTAAATTCTTTAAAACTCTGAACTTAGTTAGTTACATGAATTTACCAAGTTTTATTATTAAAATCTAATTCACATTATAGATACCAATTATGCATAAGAAAAAAGTAAGTTATCCGACATAATTATTTTGTTAAATACGGGATTTTTATATAATTAGAAGCTCTAACAAAACAAGGTATCCTATGTGTCTGTTCTATTCTACAAATAAAATATCATGTACTGAGTAGGCACTCTCTAATATATATGTCATGTTATTAAATGCATGTACATATTATCAATCATACGAAAAATTCATCTCATGAAAAAATAAAGATAATAATTAAAATAAATATGATACTAGTTTCTTTGTATAACCTAAATGGAAAAATTAATTATAATAATTAATTCGAAACATATATCGATCTTCTTATAATTCTCTTTCGGTCCTTTGCTTGACAATGGTTTCCTCCAAACTTCATTGGTTGCATCATATTCATATTTTGAGAAAACATAATTGATCCAATTGGTTAAAAATTGCACAACATGCTTGTGAGGCCAAGATTTTGTATCATGGCATCATGGAGCCGTGTTTTCGTGTTAACCACACTGTGCATGTGCATGGCACAACCTCACAGGCTGTGCACGGACGCTATGTGCGCGATGCATGGCGAGCGCCACGGCGAAAAGTAACATGGCTGGGCACGCATTGTGTTTGCCACGGCCTTGGCATGGCTGCACAGGTTGCAAGAGGCCGCGCATAGGCCACGACCTGAAATGAGTTGTGACCTTGTGTTTCTTTAACAAATCCTTGTTCAAAACAATGATTTTTTTTTTTCCAATTATTGTGTTGTTATTTATTGTCTCCATCATTCTTAAGAGTAAAATAAAATAACAGTACAGAAAATAAAATTACAAAATTCCTATGCCCCATTTGGCTTACAAGATTGATCTAATCAAACAAACTATAACAGAAAAAACCATATAATTAATGGCCAGTGCCATCCACGCATCTATACATCACATGAAACATAAACAAGCATAATCGAAAACATCATATTTATAAGTCTACGACATACAAATTGTCATTTATAATTTAAACAGAAAATATTGCATGGTTAAATTAACATAATCAAAATTTGACTTTTGTACCAATTATTGGTTTGAAAACGATTGCAGCGGAAGATGATGAGCTTTAAAAAAAAAATTTAAAACTATAAAGCTCATAAGAATATCAAGATTTTAACTTTATTATGTTAATTTTTCAAACTAAATAATGTAGAAACTATTTATCCCTTAAAGCAATGAAGATGATTCCAATCTTTCTTTTTTGACTTCTTTCTAAACGATGATTTGCACCAAGAACCAGATCAGTGTCTGTAGAAAAATATGTATTTCTATGATGATATATATATATATGTTTTTCTGGTTCTTAGTTTTTGGTCTTAACACATGAGTGTGAGAATTTTTTAACTATAAAACTGTGAAAAGAACTGTGTAGAAAACAAAAAAAGGACACCTGTATATGCCCTACGCCAAATACAAGTCCAGTGTTTGTGGTTGGCATGTGAAAGAGGTTTCCCACCTCTGGTGGGACTCCTGTTGGTGATTTCCATTTTATGTAAAACTATCTCATAATTTGCGTATTTTTCTAAATACTAAAAGATGTAATTATCTTATAATTAATCCTTTTATAAATTATCTCTTAATTTTTTAACTACTCAATAATTAAAACTAAAAGGCGATTTAATATTTGTATGATACCCAATCCCATCAGATATTTATCATCATAATTGAATAATTTAAGTTAATTATTTTTCTCCTAAAATTCCATTAGTAGACGTGCAACACTAGTACTAGGCGAGCTATGGTTTAAACCCATTTAAACAGTGGCACATTCTTTTCTTCTAAATTTGTGATCTGATACAGTATTTATGAGCTAGTTTGAGGACTAATAGACCTATAATTATTAATTTCTAATAAATTTAATTTATTAATTAAACTCTTTAATTAATAAACTATATTTATTAACTCTCGGATATTATTGTAAGTCCGTAGTTGCATTGCACTCTAGACATTATACATAGATTTTTATTCAACTAAAAAGTTATAAAGTCTATTGATTTAATCATCGCATATAAATTGACTCTTCACTAGACACTCATAATTAGAGGTAGGTTCAAGTTTATTAACCTCTCTAATTATTTTTTTTATTCTTAAGTATTATTGATTTTTTAATGAATAATTAATTTATGACCAATCACAAATTATAAATTTCTGATAACCATTATCAGAAACAACACATTTATTGTTCAAGACCTAAATCAATACTTAAATGAATATCTTTTCTAACTTCTAATAAGAGAATGTGTGGATTCTATATCTGTGAAATATATCCCTAACTATTTGCAACATTACATCTCCAGAATACTAAGATATTGATTTATCATCACAACAAACCTCATCCATGTAAATCGAAGGACATAATATAATGAACATGAGTTCATATTTACTTAAGATTAAGATCAATCAATATAATGATCCAGCTGATAAATATGAACTCTACATTCTAACGGAGTTTATCAGACACTCATTTTCATCTTGATCCAATTCTATATAATCTCAGTTATATATAACACCTCTATCTTAATGTTTTAATATATTTACTATCTGGATAAACTGTATTCAATAGAGATAGACTACATTAACAATCATAATTAAATAAAGTGTCTAACTTTATTAAACAATTATGAACTATTTTAGATTAGTATCTTTAGATAACTCATTTTGCATATAACACTTATATATTAGTGTAATATTAAATCAAAGAAATAACATGATATTTAAATTATATATTAAAGGTGAATATAAGCAAAACATAGAGAAAATGTAATTTTTTTTATTACTTGGCAAATCTAAATGTTCAATTACATACTTTAAGGGCACAATCCCCAACACTGTGTTTATCCAGTTGTCTTTTCAATTCTTGGGTGTTCATACTAATTTGTCCCTCATTTAAGTAAACCAATTTGGGTTGAGATTTTGCATAGTTTGTTCGACATGAATGATTTGGCACTATGTGATTGATTTCGATTGGTCTCCCAACTGTTTGGGAATTTCAAATATTGGGAAGCTTGAGAAAAGGATTACATGGATTTTCAAATGAATAAAAGCTATATAGATTGTATTTATATACTTTGGTTTGATAATTAACAAGCCTTAGGTTGTACATAATGCTGGTGATATTGTTTTCAAGTTAAGCATACTCATTGACTCGTCAAAGCATACTCATTGACTCGTCAAAGCATACTCATTGACTCGTCAAGTGTATATATATATGTATTTCGCTACTTACTTTTGTTTATTCTTTGATTCTTGTAGATTCATACCATCGATTTAAAAGAATTTGGTGAGGATTATAATTTTGTTGACTATTTTCATTAAAAAGTTTATTCTACCTACTCTAATATTTTCTAAAAAGCAATAAACTTTTTCTCATCTCCTAATATTTTTCATATAACTCAAGTAAGTCCTCACTAAACTTTGCTTTATGTTGAATTAAAAAAATATATATCAACATACGTTTTTACTTGTACTTTGCAAAAATCGAAAATGTGAAGTTTTAAGAAAACCTTGTTGCGAAACTTTTAGGGAAGCTTTGGAATTTAAATAAATATTCCAATATGTTTAGCAATGCTTTGATTAAAAGTTTACATGTTTTAAGATACTTGGTAATATGGTTAGCACCAGTTACTCCAGTGAAAATAATTTCTTATTGCTTTACTCACTTAGTCGACTAATAAAGAAGAATTGGTATGATTTTCATGCATTCCTTTTTGGTGTTAATTAATGAGTATATCACATTGATTTTAGTTTTTGTATTGACTATTTGAAATGGTTGGAAATTCTTATTATGTGTTGTGGATTGAAACTTTCACTACGAATATTGTTATGAGCTTAAAAATCACTATTTCAATGGAACTATGACTAAGCATCATTATATGATATAACTAATGGTATTTGAGAATATTTATGGATTAATCTTGAGAGAGTTATTGAACTCTACCGTTATATTATTTTTAAGGAATACTCGGAGTTCATGTTTAGTTTACCTCTGGCTAAGGTTGAACCCTATTATGAACTAGAATAGTCTTCTTATGCCCCAAAATTTTTATGTTGCATTTTTTCAAAATTATTTTAGTTTAAAATGAGATAAGATTATATGGGAGACAAACGTCGCTCGAGGTAGTATACTAGACAACCTATCCTGTTGAAATTTTATTTTTGGGATGTTTAAATATTATTTTTGGTTATGTATGCTCTTTGGATATTAGATTCTGTCCATGAAGTTTTTCTTTATGTCAAAGACTTAGAGGGTCTTTTAATCTATATTTAGTTTTGGGTTACTTGGATGTGATTTTACACTAGATAAAGGATTTTAAAAGTTTTTAAATTTGCATATGGTTTGGATATTTACGTTTTGACTTTAAGGCTATTTAGGAGCATGATGCCAAAATGTATAAGAAGTATCTTTACTTGTTTAACTTTCAACTTGAAATTATACTTTGATTTGTACTCGAATTTTATGACGAAATTATTTTAAGGAGAGAAGGATATAAAGACCTTAAGATATTTTTAAAAAATATATATATATATTTTAAATAAAACGGAGTTCCACTAAAACCTAATAATCAAAATAAAATAAAAATTACCCTAACATCTTTGTTTCCATTTCTTTTCTTTCTTTCTCTTTTTTCTCTTTTTCTTTTCTATATCTTTCTTCCTCCTTCTCTCTTACTCGACACCACATCTTCTCATTATATTTTTTTTCCTTCTTCTTCTTCTTCTTCTTCTTCTTCTTTTATTCTTCCTCTCTTTCCTTCAGGTTGACACTCTCTTCATCATTATTCTCCTTCATTTTATTTATTTATGTTTTCTTCTTTCTTCCTTCTTAACAAGCCAAGAGCCCTCCTCATTACTATCCCACGAAACTCCTCCAGTAAGTTTTTGGACAAGTTTCTAATATGTTATTGTAGTTATTTCAATTATTTAAAAGTGATATTATTATAGATTTTGAGTAGATATGGTGTATGAATAAGACTAATTTTTGAGGAGAATAGTTAGAATATTTGTGATTATTTGTCAAGTGTTAGTATTAGTGAAAATTAAGTGATAAAATTGGTGAGAATGAAATATTAGGAAAGATGGTAATATTTGAAAGTTGGTGTATTTATAAATAGAATCTGTAAGTTGGAAATTTTAGATTTAGAAAGATGGTATTTTCCTAAATATTTCGGAAAAAGTAGTATTTTCATAAGCTAGATTTAGAAAAATGACATTTTTATAATTATTTTTATAAAATAGTTAGTATAGGCCGTGAAAGTTATATAAAGAGATAGAGATAGAGTTACTGAATCATGAACTAAGTCTTTGGTTTGCATGGAACTAAAGTCTATATTGGGAGAATTTTTGACTTGGAAAAATTGATATTTTTTGAAATCTGGTCAAGAAGTGATATTTTAATCTGAGAAGTATTGGGCTAAAAGTTTATTGATAACTGAAAATGGGCCACGGGCTGTGAAGGGAAAAATGGTATTTTCCTGAATATTTCTAAGAAATAGGTATATTTATAAATAACCAGAAACATTGACATGTACTAATATTTTTAGAAAAGTGATATTTTTATAAATATTCTGGTAAGACAGTATTTTTGTAAGATTTCAGAGAGGTTGGTATTTTTAAAATCTGATTATAAAAGGTGGTAAATTTGTAAACAGATCCTAGAATTCGGGCTATTTTACTAGGATAATGTGTATTTGTGAATGATGGGCCTTGTACTAAGTTTTTAAATATAAAATGAGTGACAATTATGAAAATAAAATTAATCTTGGGAATTTTAGCTTAAAGTATGAATGTTATGAATTTTCAGGTACGGGTACCATGAGCACACAGTAGCTAGGTTTAGCTATTATGGTGAGATAGGGAACCAATTACAAAAATTAAATATTTTTTAATTATTTTACTTATTACCAAAATTTCGTTAATTAAATATAAATTATTTGCTTTTGGTAATTATTTTGAATAAATGTCGTCTTTTGGAATAAAAATGACTGCATGGGATATTTGGACTAGTATATACTACACGCGTTATAGGATTACATATTAGCACTAGCTTAGCATCATAGACGAGTATAGGTGGCTATGACCCCACCATCGGTATAAGTCCGTAAACCTGTGAGGGGATCCTATTAGGTGACTACGACCCCACTTTCAGTGAAAACCTATAAACCTTCGCAGGGAATTCCCTAGGATACATGATTATATAGTTCAGGTTAGAGTATCGTTTCACACGGTGTGAAAGTTACTCTAGTTTGTGATGAGAGATGAGAGCTCATAAGTCTGAGTGACTTATGTCATATGTTGTATGGTTTTCGATATAATGATTTATATTACATATCTATATGGTTATATTACCAAGTTTTGGAACTTATATATAGATATGGTTTATACACATATTTATGAACAATTAACCATGCAAGATTTTCTAAAACAAAATTCGTTTATAAAAAAGGTAATTAATTTCAAACTGAACATTCGAATCCTCATCCCCCTCTTTTTCCCCTTTTAGGTTTAGTTGTTGTAATAGTCTTTTAGTGGACCAATGGTGTTACTCGTGTGATTCCTTCATAGCTCTAGCATTTCTTTCAAGTTAGTATCATCTTGTGTATTAGTATCTTTGTTATTTCCTTTCGATTTATTTGGCTATGATTATTAATATATACAAGTGAATGTATAAGAGAGTTTTATAATGATGAATAGCTTTGAAAAATGAGGACATTTTGGAAATTATAAACGGACTACTAAATATTTTTGAACGCTTCACTTTTATTATTTACACTTAACGAATGTAATCTAATAGTAAAATAAAGTTGTGGATAATTTATGAACTTTTCAAAATACACCGTTTTTGCTACAAGTTGATGTTTTTCAAAGAATTAAAAATACTGAAAATTTTCCTTATTTTGTAAAACTAAAATTCTCGAAATATAATATTTAAATTTCACATTCTGTCATTGGCCGTTCCTGCATTATTTTACTAGTCTCCTACATATTCTTTTAGTATTCAATTGAATTACACTACCTATATTAACCTTACATTGCTTTCGTTATCATCTTTTTTTATTCAATTGCATTACACTATCTATATTAACCTTACGTTGCTTTTGTTTTCATCGAACAACTACCGAAATACATTCGTTCTATCTATGTTGATTGTTCTTTTGGCACATTGACTTTTTATGTGAATCACGAAATACAAATTTTAAACCATTGCTTCTAAGATCCATAATAAGGATTAATAAGCACTGTAGAACTGAATTGACCGGTCCAAAGTGAACAAGGATGGTCAAATATTAATCACAGAGGCGAATAAGAAGGCCAAATACTAAGTCCATAGAGTCTTGACCACATTCTTAAGGCTTGTTTACTGATCTATAATAGATATGAAAGAGAATGAGAAAGAGAAAGAAAAATACTTTCCTATTAGGGTTAATGGTACTACTGGTCCCTAATGCAGTACCATTTTCGCATATTGTTCCCCAACATTTTTTTTCGTGGCATTCATGTACCTAAAATTTCTCTTTTTGGCATCGTTAGTCTTTTTGACATATTTCATCCAAAATTTCATTAGAATTCATTTGAATGAGAGAAATTTTACATCATTGATCCCTATTATTTCAGTTATTTAGCAATTTGGTCTCTAGTTTCTTTTGGCATTCATATCTCTGATTGACAATATTGCAATCACTAATCTTTCAAAAAATTAAAAATCAAAGGCGGATATAAAGTAAAAAGTTTATTTAAGAATCAAATTAAAAAAAAAAAATACATTGACAAACCCTGATTTATGTCAAATTATAGTAACTCTAATGAACAAAAAATAATTATCTTGCTATTGTAAAAACCAAAAAAAAAAAAAAGATTTCTCATCATACACCAGCTTTTACTGGTCAAATTCGACTAAAAATTTATAACATCCACTGAATTTTTATTTAATTATGAATAATTATTCTAAAAAATTAATTAACTATTTACAACAAATAAGTCTGAAAAGTTTTATAGAATTTTTCCTCTTTTTTTATGTTATTATAAACAAAATAACTAATTGTTTATATATAAAATGTAATATAGTTAAGCCCGGAGGTTTTATATATTTTTTCAAGCAGTTTCACTATTATTATTTTTATTTTAGGAAATATCATTGTAATTTTGACAAAAATTAATGCATAAAAATGTTGTTGATTGGAGATATAAATGCCCCCCCAAAAAATAGACTAAATTCCTAAATAATTTAAACAACACGGATTAATGTAGCAAAATCTTGCTCATTTAAATGAATTCTAACAGAATCTTGAATGAAATATGTCGAAAAAATTAACAGTGCTAAAAAGAGAAATGTTAGGTACTCGAATGCTACAAAAAGGGTTGGGGACTAATATGCCAAAATGATAATAGGTTGGGGGCCAACGATGCCATTTACCCTTCCTTTTAATGTATTTATATATTAATTAGTTATATATGAAAGGGAATTCCAGCTTTTCTCATTTATTATTTCTTATTCTCTCTATTCTCTTTCCTCTCTATTACCTTTTCACTCATTCTTTTTACAAATTAATAAATGTGGTTTTAAATTGTGAGGTGATCTTGGTTTCATTTTTATATACATATAGAAAATGTCAGTCTCTAATAAAAACATTAATGAGTCAAATAATTGTACAGAAACTACTAAGTGAAATAAAGATTCTCCTTTGCTTCATGTTGAAGTTGTAAAAATGACTGAATAAACACTCGTGAAAAATATCATAGTGTCACCTAAAGAAAAGATATCTGTGTTGGGTTACTTGGAGAAGATTTGGATTCAGAGGTCAAGAGTACGAGGTGAATTTGTTAAGAACTACACTCACGTGTTGCATGCTAGTGTTGTTGTTGAGCTTTCTCCTATCATTAAGTTTCTTTGCGGACTTGATATGGAGAAGGAAAATATTGGATATGTTCTGCTTAAGTATCCCGAGATTCTTGGGTTTAAACTTGAGGGGACAATGAGTACCTTGGTTGCTTGTCTTGGAAGTATCCATATTTTTTAGTGATGAGAGTTGGGACCATGATCACACTGCTTGTTGATTACTGGGTTCTTTTGAGTTTGTCCTGATTATTCGGGGCGCGTTTGGTATAGGATTCAAATCCTATGTTTTAAATCCAGAAATAATTTTTATGTAGAAAGTTGGAAAGAGAAAATATTTATTCTTTTAACTTTCTATGTAAACTGTTTTTGAATTTAAAAAATAGAATTCAGAATCCTATGCCAAATGCACTCTCGGTTTCTTTGAGTTTGCCTATGAAGATTCTGGCTAGGATGTTGGAGAAACGGGTATATACTTTCATGAGGAGACTGTTAAGCCCAACATGGAAAGTGTGTTGAGTTTGAGGATAACAAGAAAAACACTTGCATCTCTTATTGCTCAGCACTCAGTACCCTCAGATTCTTGGCCTGCCTTTGAAAGCTAAGTTGTCTTCACAACAGTACTTTTTCATTCGAAGCGCAAGATTGATCCTGAAGGTTTTGCTCAAGTGATGGAGAATATGCCTCAGATTGTCAGCCTTGATCAGTTAATCAAAATGTGACAATAAAATCAGTTGATTTTTTCCTCGACGGGGGAATAGCTTTGGCCAATGTAGATAAGATGGTTGTGAACTGTACACGGTTGGTTGCATTACAAGCTGATTGCATGAAAAAAAAACGGCTATTACTTTTTAAAGAATGAGATGAGGAGATCGTTACAAGAGCTCGTCGAGTTCCCTGAATACTTCACTTATAACCTGGACTCTATAACTTGGAGTCCAGGATCAAACCTAGGTACCACGGGTTACGGAGCAAGGGTATTAGGACAATCATTGAATTGGTTACTAAATTGTAGTGACCAGAGATTTGAAGAGAGGCTACAAGGGGACCATAGTGAAACAGATAGATCTAGGCCATTGTTTTGTATGGATGGGAAATTAGAGCTATACCTGGTTGTGAAATTGTGTCAGATGAGGAACAACGGAGTGACAATGAAGTACTTTACAAACGAACCGTTCCTCTTTAATGATTTCTTTGGTAATACTAGCTATTCAAATTTCATATAAAATATGTTCCCCGCCATCAACTTTCCTGCCAATCGAATTTCTAATTTAGTTTATTCTTTCGTGGGTTAAGAAATAGTAATATTCCTCAATACCGCGACATAGAAGCCCTATTTATCATCTACTTTGACGTGAATATTTTATAGGCGCTGTGTTGGACATTTAGAAAGCAAATTGTGTTGTTAAATCTTTCAAGTTCATATTAGCAAACATAATCATCTAGAGACTGTACTGGAAAACAAATTGCCTTCATATTTTCTAATCGACATATCCTTCGTTGTACTACACTCCAATTAAAAAGAAAACAAGGGACGCAAGTAGATGAAAAACATAGTAAGCTGATACAAACCGGAGATACTGCAATACATAAAATCAAAAATCTTGCATTACATTCTGAATTTGGACAACGGTCACTTGCATGATCAGCTGAGATCACTGAACTTATTGGAAGCCATCACATATATATGTTGGTAATATATATACATATAAACATACATATACATATATATATATATAGAGAGAGAGAGAGAGAGAGAGCGAGAGTACAAAAACACCATTTGGAGAGAAGGCTATAAAAATGTCAGGAGTCATAGTGCATTGCATGATTTGCATTGCTGGTCCCATTGTCCTGTCAAGTTGAAATAGAAAGGGCCATAACCACTACTCTTTAACTCATCCCCATTCGCTGTTCTATCAATCATATAATCTATGGGAATTCTCATGCATTGTATTCCAGTTACGATATCCACTCTCTCAACCAGATTTTTCCAACACGTCTACTCAACAATCTAATAGATAATCTCTTATCAGATTCCAGACTATATTATAGTTGCATCAGAAAATTGACATAACTGCTTAATGAGTTTCAACAAGAAAAAATGCACGAAGTAACTTCCAGATGAATACTATTATGTAGGCATCTCTCACTTATCGATACTCTGCGATCTCAAAAACTCGGGCAGTTCCATCAAGCGATACCGAAACAAGAAAATCTTTATTGGCAGAAACAGAGAGACCTTCAATGACATCAGAGTGCCCACTGAAGGTTCTAACACAATCACCAGATAGACAATCCCATATTCGTACCTTCCCATCTGCAGAACCAGTTGCCAGGAACCTAGATTCACCGAGCCATGTTAAGCAAGTTACCCCATCCTGCCCACAATTTTGAAGTTCCTTCTGTGAGAGATCTAAAGTCAAAGTATCTAATTATCCAATCTTATCTTATCTAATATAAAAGATAGGCGAAAGGAACACTAATGAATGGAAAATAAGAATACATAAATACAGTACTCGTTGTAGAAGAAATAGAACTGCAACAAACCTCATGGTCACATGTACAACGGGGTGATGAATGCTGCAAATCCCAGATAATAAGCTTCTGATCCATGCCCCCTGTGGCTGCCCAAGGAGAACTGCCATACACAATTTGTCAAAAGTGCAGTCACAGAATATTAGTAAAAAAGAGTCTCATTGATCGCACAGTTTCAATCTTTCAGAAGCTACAAGTGAAAATTTCTTCTGAACTCAACTTTTTTGTTTGCGGAAAAGATAAGCTGTGATGTTGAGACACCTAAAACATTCATATATCTTTTCTTATCTCTTCTGAAATGGATATATTTTCCAAGTTTTGTTTGGCTAGAAGTAATCTATACTGAATTCTTCGAACAATACTTGTGCCATTCCAGATTATAGATACACCCTACATACAGACTGGCAAAGAATGAATTTCTGGAGAGCCCAAGTAGAAGATATTTTCAAATGTACACTTATTATGTTATGCTCCATGCTGCAAGAGAGAGCGGGAGAGTTAAATAAATCATGAGTTAACAGTACCTTGTAGCAAATCCAACACATTCAATTGAATCTGAATGAGACACCAGCGAAGTAACAACCTGCCACGCAATAGTTTTAAGAGGCCTACCAAAAGGTTAAAAAACTAAAAACACAAATTAAAAATCTGTGTGAACATTATATCACCAGCAAACACATTAATGCATTTACATAGATGTGGACATAACTTTTGTCAATTGTTAAGATATTTATATCAAATCATGAGATTATGAGCTTGTTTGACATCTTTTTCTTTTTCAAGTTTTAAGTAGTGCAAGAAGGAAAGTACAAGTGATTGCTGTAACGTTACTGTTTGGTTGATTTATTGTGCTTTAGCTCTCAATCATAAAAAAGGACAAAAATGGAATGGTCCTTCAAATAGCAGACAAAATGGAATGGTCCTTAACAACTCTTTAAGTTTTGTTGGAAACCCTTTCTGGGGAAGCTAGTACAGGTATAGCTTCTCCAGAAGCTCTTCCAAATGAAAAAATGCTCTTTCTGAAAATCCACCCAAACAATCCCAAAAGTGACTTTTAGTCCTTATAAGCCAAAGAGAAGCCATGCCAAGAAGCCCTACATCTATCTTGGCTAGTACAATCCCCGAAGTTTGAAAGTAAAAAAGATTCAATAAATGGAGAAAAAACAGTTGACTATCATTGCTAGATATGGGGAAAAAATTAAAAACAAGAAATAAAAGAATGATAATTTAGGTCTTGGTACAAGTTTGTCGCACAGTGAAAATCTAGGCCTCTAGGATTGAACTATGGCATGAAGGGAAGATGAAGACCATGTAAAGTCAGGGAATTAAAGCCTTAAATGGTGGTAACCCAACCACCTTTAGAGCACTAACAGTGTAGAAGCTAAAATCAAATTTTAAATATTGTTCAACCAATTAGTTTGATCATAGTGAGAGCTTATTAATAGTAAAATTGTGCAGTTTTAGTGTAGTACTGGGATATTTGGTTAGAAAGGAATAATAGGGTCTTTGGAGATTACACTCCTGGATACAGCTTGGTGTTTTAGCTTTTAGGGATTGAAATTTGGCTCTACTTTGGGAGTTCTCCTAAAGATGTCTTTTTTTTCTCTAATTCTTTTCAGCCGAAAGAATGTTTTCTAGTCTTCATTTATGGTTCAAATTTTTTTCCCCCATACCCTTCAAATGACATAATAATTTTAGTAAATAAATATCTTGCCTGTTACCTGTTAAATATATATATATATATATATATACAATTTAAATGCGTGTGCCTGTATATGTTTAAAATGAAAACAGAGAGAAAAAAAAAAAAAACAAACAAACACAGATATGGTGAGGAATTAGAAGCTGAGCAAAGTCAACTATGGAAACAGAAGTATAACCTTTGGCATAGCTTAAGCGGACATGAACATCATGCTCTTTTTCTTTTTATCACTATAAGAGATTTTATGTTCTTATTTCTTGAGCACGCAGGGGTGGTGTCCTCATGCAATCTACAACCACTTTTACTCACTAAAGAAGAAAAATAATAACAAAGATAAGCTCTACTCCCTCGATCAAAAAGTCCGATATCAGTGAAGAGGCTAGGGTGCAAGATAAGCCCTTGACCGTAAATCAAAAAAGAGCTCGGGTGCTCAAAAGAAACCATTTGTAGTTTCATGAGGACAGATATTCAACTTGCCAGCGACATATAAAGATTATCATGACAAACGTTAGATAGACAATGCAGCTTTTGATAAAAAGAAAGAAGATACAACATGTATTGATGTTCTCATTTGTTCCTATCTAAGAGAGAGACGCAGTAAGTCTCATAATTGGACTGCATGTTTGAGGGGAAAAAACACAAAGCAAATCTTTGCTCTCTTTTTTTTTATTTTTCCCCAATGCGGCAAGTCTTGGCTTACTGTTTACAATAATCATTCCTGTCTTCTCCAGAAGAACATCATTTTAGACTGAGCACTCTCGTCTATAACTCTTTCAAACACTTTCAGATAAAGAAAATCACCATGGCTTAAAATCCCTTGAACCATCTATTGGTGGTAAACCCTATTGGTTACGAACGATGCCCAGCGTTGCAATTTCCTCAAAAGAATTTTATCTCTTTCCTTCTTAATTGTTGCAGCAAACTTGCATAAATAATTCACATGCTTGTTTTATGTTGCTAGACCGCACTAATTGATTTACAAGGTTTTTGTGGCATTGTGGCACACAACTAATAATAAATTTGATGAGATTCAAAGAAAACATCAAAGGATACATAGCTCAAGGCACCTGCCCAGCATACAGTAATCATAAAAAAAGACAAGATCAAACAAATTAAGGAAAATTGCTTTAAATCTTGAAAAGATAAGAAAATACCCTTCCAGTCGATATATTAACAATGTGGACAGAACTATCCTTTGAACCAGTAAGGGCAAGAGTTGAATCAGAGCTTATCGCCAAGCATGTCAATCCCTCAGTATGATATGGATGACCTAGAGGACAATAAGCGTCAACGATGACAAAAAAGACCTAAAACAAATATAAAATGAAGTTCTTTAATCATGAACCAAACCATCATAAAGCAGAGATTAAATTTATCTCCTAGTTCACTTGATAAATAAATAAAGACTATCTATAATTAGGTAGCACCAACCACAGATGGCAACTGCTTGAATCAGAGCACAATCACAAAAGATATAATTTATGCCATCTATACAATATAACTCAAATTTTGACATACCTACCATTGGTAACCTTTTCCCATGAAGAAGAAGAAGAAGGAAAAAAAAAAAAAAGAAGAGGAGGCTCTTAAAAACATTAGTCACGACATTGTTTCAAGAATGACAACTGCTCGAATCAGAGGAAGATGACAGAAAATAGATCAATGGCCACAGACAATATAACAAACATGTTCAAATACCCACCTTCACGAGCGACATTGTATCAATAATTGAATGCATTTGAGGTGAAGTAATTTGGCATAACTTAGATTCTCATTTCATAAAAGGATAATATCTGAAGAATAAAAATTAGAACGAACCAAAGGGCACAAGGAAAACATAATTCATCACAAACAGCAAATGAGTTCACAAAAAGAAGTATGTACTGCACCATATCAAAATGAAAATAGTGTTCAACAATCAACATGAATCATCATTTAGGAGAATCCACTAAGATAGATGAATGCAAGTGGGATTCAGTCTCCAGAATTAAGATTAAAACCTGGTCAAGAGAAAAGAAGATATATTTGGAGATTACAAGAAAATTACTCAGCTAACTATAATTGCATATAACAAGAAAGGGTAAAGATTGGAACACCAAATCTTGCACAAAAAACTTACACCAATGACGTGGCATCATTATTAGCCACATAACTTTAAATGGTGTGATCTACTTTCAAAAAAGAAGTTGAAATGAATGCTACCTCATGTGGCGTAAGTTTTTGGTGTAAGATATTGGTGTCGTAGCATTATTCAAAAGAAAATATCAGGTGCTAATGTTCCACAAAGAAGCAGGCGAAGAAAGAAATAACCAAAAAGTTCTAAACTTAATACTGAATTCATATAGAACTATCACAACAAGTAACTATCAGGGTGTGGTTCTACAGCCACACACAAAAACAAACAAATTACCATGGTACGGTTATTTACAGTTATTAACTTCTCGAAGTTCAATTTGCTTACACCCTTAACAAGCTATTCCTGAATTGTTTAAATTTCGAAAACAGTGCCATTTTCTTCAAAGACACCCAGATATTCATTTAACTTTTAAGTCTAATATATCCTCCAAATTGTTGGATGCACATTGGAATTCGATATAAAAAGAAAAAGATGGCAATTGAAAAGGTCAAAAAAGTGCATGCTGAACGCCTGAAAAAGACATCAAATGGAACGAAAGAATGCGTATCTTAATAACTTTAAAGCATCAGTTTGGCGCATGGAATGAAAGAATGAGCACCTCAACAAATAAATAAATAAGGTACCATTAAGTGTGATAATTGTTACTTCTCTCACCCATACACACACAGACTCTTGATATAGATATGTTAAAAGTGTAGCTTGCGTATACAAAACCCACTATCCAAGATGCAACCCAATAAATTCCACATATCATTTTCAATTTGTAGAAGAATCCAAGGTCTAACAACCAAAAACAAATTCTACTACATCTCTCTTTCAGTCTTCAACTACTTTACCTAGAAAGGAAAATGACAGAAATTTTTAAACGGAAATCAAAGGCGTACCTCTTACAACATGAATATTTTCACCACTTTTAGGATTCCAAATCCTCAAAGTTGCATCATCAGAACCAGTACATATTGTTTTACCTTAAGTGACCAGCAAAGGAAGGAAGGAAAAGGAAAGGAAATAAGAGATTTGCACAGAACTTTTTTAGATCAATAAAAATAAACAAAATCCATGACAACATGTATTGCAAAACACAAGAAAGAAAATAATTACGACAATCAAGACGAAGAGTTATGTCATACCATCAGGAGTAAAATCACCACAAGTCACAGTGCCGCTGTGACCTGAGAACATATTAAGATAGGCACCTCTGTCAGCATTCCACATCCAAACAGTAGAATCCTGAGAACCAGCCAAGACAAGATGCCCTCTAGGATGCCACCTGACCCACTGAGAAATCACATTGCTCAAACTCAATCTACGACGAATATTTAACAGTATCACATAATATATTGCCCCATAATCTGACCTCAATGCCCTCTCCAGGACCATCAAGTGCGCACTTTAGATTTCCTGAGGAAATGTCCCATATTTGAACAAGCCCATCAAAGCCTCCAGATGCAAGCAACTGCCCATCAGAACTGTAGGCCAAACTAGACACAGAATCCTTATGGCCTGTAAATAAGCTTGCAAGAGGTTTAAATGGAGAAAAATGAACATAAGATCTATAAATGCACAAATCCTATTTAGCTACTTCAAAACCTTGGGGCAGAAGGTGAAAGCACATAATCACAAATGTAAAACTATGAACAAAGGAGAGTGTAAAGCATGTTGCTACTTCTCACGCTCATCATACCTTGAAGCTCAGAAGCCCAATCTCCTTGACCAATCTTCCAAAGAAATCCTTTGTCATCTCCACCCCCAGTTGCTACTAATGAGGCATCTGTTGGGCTGCAGGCAACAGAGTAAAGCTCACCTGTGCAGAAAGAAAATCTAAGCAAGCAAAGATGGAATATCAACTGGGCTCATAGTAAATGCATCAATCCTTCAAGACCAAATCATATGTTCTAATCAACAGACATGCATATCAGATCATAGTTCTCAAAGACAATTAAACAGAGGTCTTATATGTTCCATTTTCTGCACATAAAACGTGGAAAGCACAAAAGAAGTACTAACAAAAGAGACAAATATATGATTTGATAATAATACCCATAGCAATCCAAGACCCTGGTTAGACAATTGTATCAATAGAACCCTTCAGCCCAAAAAAAGTTCATGGCAAGAAACAGTCTTCCTACATATAACCAGATATGCTTACAAAGGGAGAGATTAACACACACACACACACACAAATCAGTTATCCCCTAACCATTATATTACCAATGATGCCTTTGGGCAGTCTAGCAGTGAATTGTCCAAAAGATATCCCCAAACTAGTTAAGAGTGGCCAAGTTGACTCAACCACTTATATGGATTATGGACCATATTCAATAAAAAAGACAGTTAGCCACCTAAAAGAGGTTGCTATCAAGATTGACTAGCTTTCCCTTCTTTAAAACATCCCCAAAAATGTCTGCAAAAGAGTAACTAATTCTACAAACAAATTGATCGAAACAAACGGTAAAGGGGACAAATCAAGTTCTTTCGACCAGTTTATGTGTCCAAAACATCCCAAACCCACACTTTATGATCCTGCCACATTGCTACTTTACCTATACAGGCGTTCACAGGTAACCAGAATTCTTGCAGGGTACCAAATAGGTTGCCTTAATATCATTACTCTTAGGTTGTGATACCCCATGTTACTACCTCAAAACTCCAAATTTAGATGAAAAGGTTATATCCTTCCAAAATTTGGGGAAGGGGCATAAAGCAATGTGAACTACTTTGCATTTTAGTTTTAGACATCATTAAAGTCCATTTCTAAACTCCAAAAGGTTGCGAAGTTACAGATAGTGTAAAGCAAATTCAGCTCCAAACCAATTAATACAACTTGAACATATTGGTAAAATGCATCAGTGCATAAACCAAATAGAAGAAATATATATTACCAGTGTGACCAGTGAATATGTGCATAGAATCGTCAGGCTCATCTGGAAAAAAAATAAAAAATAAAAAAAATACACGCACACACAAACAAGTCAAATAATATCAATAGTAATAGATATCAATATAAGTAGACACAAAGAAACTCTAATAGCATACCGCCAATATCAGAATCAGAGGCAGCTCCGTCATCCGCATCGGGAAGGTCTGCATCACACAGCAGAGCACACCACCATAGTAATCAACAAAGGCTCAATACAGACAACTATATACGAATATTATATATATATAGAGAGAGAGAGAGAGAGGAGAGAGAGACCTTCTTCATCAACGGTAAGTTCATGGATGATGTCGGACTCGTCGAGGAAAACTTCACCATGATCGTCTTCCTCTTCTTCGCCTGCAACTCGTGTTGGATTGTTCATCTTCTTTTCTTTACACAGCAATAGTGGTCAGTCCCACTGGAGAAGTTTATCAGGGTTTGTGCATAGGAGATATTTCATTAAATATGCTCTAAAGTATAGCTAATTTCATCCATATGCTCCACTCAACAAAACCTGAAAATTTATGCCTATGGGACAAATATACCCCTATTAAGTATTAAGCATAGTTTATTTATAAAATATTAAAAAAAAGGGAAAAAAAAAAAAAAAAAAAACACACCAGAAAAGTCTCTCTAGTCTCGCTTTCCGACTGCTCCTCTCTCTAGTCTCAACCTCACGACACACCCAGACTCAGAGATAGTCGACACCTCGTGTCTGTACGCCGCACTGGAACAGTCCATCGTTGGCCAAGGAGCTTTCATGGGTGCACCAAGGGAAAGCTCTGTGGCGCTCTTGGCGAACCCGTCGAGATTCCGAAGCAACCGAGCCAATCTGGTCTCCTCCACTTCGGGTGCAGTGCGTATGGTGCGTTCATAACTTTGAGAGATTTTCAATTTTCTTCTTCTTTTTTTTTTAAAAAAAAAAAATGCTGAAAGGGTGGGAGGAGATGAAGGTGGAGCATAGTTTTATTGGGGATAATTTTGTTACATAAACCATCCCAAACATAGATTATGAACTTTTATTGAGTTGAGCAGACATGAAAAATTAGAGATTTTTATTAATTGATATGATTAATAGTTTACAGAACATTACCCTGGTAACAGTGTAAATTATAATTGAAACAACACAACATTCCAACGAAACTAGGCACACTATTTTCTACTCAAGTCAAGTCAGGCTCAGCAAATTGTCTTTTGCCTTAAGAATTTGATTCTCATCCTCCTTTTGCATTCTTTGGTGGCAGAATCATGGAATACTACTCGCCTTGGACATAGTCCTTTCCAATGATGCACTTTGCTTTAGTTTGAATGCTTAAAGGAGCCGCCGTCCAGGGCTCGTCGATGTACTCCTCTGGCAATTGGCATGTCTTTCAATATGGTAAGACAATAATGCCTAATATAAGTTTCAATTTGGATCATATACTTCTTTCCCAGCGAGAAGAAATTTTGTTAAATATAGTTACACCCCTAAGCTTAAGTCAAAAATGTTCCAAATATATGCTTATGGGACAAAGTTGCCCCATATATTTTTTGATAATGATCCCTGAAAAATTGGTACATGGTCATCGAAATGTTAGATGCCAGTATAATGAATTTCGACGATAATTTGATAATGTTTCGATATAATTTCGACGACTATTGAGCAAATTTATTCAGAGACTATGATTAAAAAAAAAAAAAAGTAATGACATTAAAAATACCCTGATTTTTAACTTTTCTAAAAATTATATTACCTAACTTTTAAATTCTTTTCAATTCCTACAAATTAATATCATGACTTTTAATTTTGCAAATTAATACCTTCATTTCTGAATCTCTGCAGAATAATACCTTATTTTTGAATTTTGCAAATTAATATCCTCACAATTGAAATTGCTACAAATTAATATCTTAACATCTGAAATTCATGCAAATTTGTATCCATGATGCCCAATTAACTAATTTTGACAGTAAAAAGATAACATTACCACTCATTAACATAATAAAAAACTTATTACATACTAGTAAAATTTTTGAAAAATATTTATGATTAGTTTAATTTATTTCTTTTTATTTAAAAAAGAAAGATTTGAAAGAAAGGTAAAAATAGTTAACTGTAAAAAAAAAATGAAATGTGGCCTTTATACATTTTTAACCGTCATATATCCAATTTGTATTTTTTTCGGAGTAAAACAAAAAGTAATAATTATAAAATAATTTTTGACAATATATCACTATTTAAACGTTTTTAATAAGTAAATGAGAAATATTTACTTTGTTTTAACTTGCTAATAGTAAAAAGTTGGGAAAAAACAAAAGTAAGGGCATTACTTTGTAGAAATTGTAGATGCTAAGGTATTAATTTGTATAATTTAAAGTAAGAGTATTAATTTGCAGAAATTATAAACGTCAGGTCATTATTGCAGAAATTGAAAAGTTAGGCTATTAACTTACAGAAGCTTAAAAGTAAGGGTATTATTTTGCAGAAAATGAAAATATACTTTATCAAATATTCATCGGAAAAAAACATCGGAATTCATCCAAAAAAAAATTATATTCATTAGCGTCAACAATTCAATTTTTCATAAATTTGTAAAAGTTGACCCAAAATCAATTTTAAATGCATAAGTTAACCATTAAACATCACAAAACTCAGTAACAAGCTATTTTAAACTTTACCCATGACATTTAAACATATAAATGTCTTATCTAACTGAAGACCCAATTAAAAATAAGTTTTGAACTAATGTAAATTATAGATAACTTAATAATAAAAGTTCAATGATATTGTAGGTTTTCTTTTTTTATTTGATGGTAATGATATTGTAGATTTTAGTTTCAACAATATTTTAAAATAGGGATAATGACATAAAAATGCCCTGACTTTAGACTTTTCTGAATGGTTTTTGAATTTCTACAAAATAATATCGTCATTTTTAAATTTGTACAAAATAATACTCTAACTTTTGAATTTCTGTGAAATAATACTTTTACTTTTGAATTCTACAAATTAATACATGACATTTGAAATTCCTATAAGTTACCCTAGATGCCTAATTAGTTGATTTTAATAATAAAAGGATGATAGTAGCCCTCATTAACTAACAAAAACGTATTAAATAATAATAAAATTTCTGAAAAATATTTATAATTAGATTATTTATCTTTTCATTTAAAATTAGAACGAGAAGTAAAAATAGTTAATTATAAGGGGAAAAAAAAAAGAAAACATAAGAGGAAAAAAAATTGTGGTTTTTGCAATTAACCAAAAAAAAAGTAGTTATAAAATAATTTCTAATAACATATTAATGTATAAACATTTTTAGTAAGTTATTGAGAGGTATTTGCATCTTTTAATTTGCTTATAGTATAAACTTGCACAAAAAATAAAAATAAAAATAAAAATTGAGAGTATTAATTTATAGAACTTGTAAATATTATGTATTAATTTGCAGAATTCAAAAATGAAAGTAATAATTTGCTGAAATCGTAAATGTGAGAATATTAATATACAGAATTTCAAAAGTAAAGTTATTAATTTGCAGAAGTTCAAAAGTCATGGTATTTTTTGCAAAAAGTTAAAACTGGGAGTATTTTTAGGTAAATAACCCTTTCAAATATTAGATTTGTGTGATATTTTCTGTGAGATAGAGAGAAATTAAAAGGCATAAAGAAGAAGCTGAGAGATTTTTTGAGTTAGGTCTATGGACCTTAAGTGAATAGAACATAAAAAGAGATAGGAGTATAGAGAAAGAGAAGAGGAAAGAGAGGATGAGTTATGTTTCGGAGGCATAGAGGATGGTTATAAAATTTTAGGGGTAATTAGGTCTTTTAGATGTGTATATGTATAGATTTATAATAGTTTTTGAGTTGAGCATATGGACTTAATTGGTTATACTTTAGAGCATATATAATACAATTTCTCCCAACGAGATCTTGGAAAGTATATACGATAATCTGGGTAGAAAAATGAGGAACATGATATCTATTGCCAATTTCCATTACGATGATGCTGACATATTTGCCCAACAAAGCAAATTTCCTTTATTACCCTTTTATAGAATAATTTTCTTTTATATACATTTTATGATATTTGTGATATTAGACTTATCTTGATGAGAATAATTTATTATCTGAAAAAAAATTTCACGACTTAGAGCATAAAAAAACAAACACAATTAAGTAGATTAATTATAAGGAGATTTGTTTTTTTTTTAAGTTTAAATTAATTTGTTTACAAACTGTAAATAAAGATAAAATATTTTACCATAGATTGTGGTGTTTATCTATTTCAACAGGATTAGTGTGTCTCAAATAATTGAAGTGTTTGATTTCTAATAAAAATACTAGTACAACATAAACAAGTTATATGTATTGAACTAGACTAAGTAATATAAAAATTGGAGTTTAAGTACCATAATTCAATTCTTCATATTATTATTTACTAGCTGTTAGTATATAGATCTTAATCATTAGTATTTAGTTGGACTTGCTTTCATGAATTGTAAGCTTTTGATTTGTTAAAAGACTAGCTTTGCCTTTGATTCTGAAGAAGGCTAACTATATTATTTTGGAGATTATGATTTAACCCTTTTTTTTTTTTTTACTTTTTCTCCTAATTTAATCTTTTTATTCTATTTATTTAATTACTTTTTAACTTTGAAATTATAAAAAAAAATTATTACACTAATGCAATTCTTTAAAAATTTATTACACTAATGCAATTCTTTAAATAATTGTTAAAATTAGTTCTTTTCTTTCTCTCTCTCTCTTTTTAGGAAATTTCAACCAAAAAACTAAAGAAAAATCTCGATTTGTTTTTGAAATTTACTACTTTTGAAAGTTTATTTAGTTCTTACTTCAACATTTGAGGCTTTGAGATAAACCAATCAGGATACTCAAAATATATTTAGAAAAATACATTTCTTACGTTTTGTTTGAATAAAATCGAATAGGTCGCTGAAAACCGTTATTACAAGTAGAGTTTCCAATAAGTTTTAGAACCCACCTGCTAAATCAAAAGATAAGAGATAAAAAATAAAAAAAGATAAAAAAATTTAACATGAATATAGATGGTATCTCCCCCCCAAAAAAAAAAATACTGAAAATAAAATTAAAAATGTAATGAAAGAACTTTTTTTTTTTTTGGGTCAACTGAGGCTTTGTTTGTCCAGACTCGTGGGGTGTGTGTGAGTGTCTTGAAAACAATATTGTATGTATATAACATTATTTATGTGTGTATCTAAAAATATATAACTTAATTAAAAGATCAACGCGAGAGGGAGAAAGAGTTTAACCACCGCCTCATTAGTTATCTGTACAATGGTACGAGGCTACCAGAACACTTGAAGACTTGAAGTAGCACATCAAGAAATAAAAACACTCTCACAAATACAAAAACTCTGAAACATCGTAAAAAATTCTAAAATATCTAAAAGAGAGCAAAATGCCAAAACGTAAATTAAATGTAAATTAGAGTTTGGGTAACAAGATTGGTATAAATAGTGTTGAAACGTATAAATTCATATTACACATAGTGGACTCTAGTTCTAATTTACCCCGTATATTTATTGATATTTCTAAGTGGATATGCGCATTATATTGGATCCGTTATTACTGGGTTTTGAAATTTATATTCAATCTAATCCAATTGGATTTTCAAAACTTGTGTATATTTCAATCCAATTAAGAGATTAGATTGGTAAGTTTTGGATAGTTTGTACTTATACGTTTTCCAATACTCAAATCATTAAACCAAGGATAAAATTACCTAATCAGTTATTAAATATAAAAATTTTTAAAAGATAACATTTAGAATGATATTTACGCATTGGAGTGCAAAAGTAATATAATGTGGCAATGCTATTTTTTGGTGCCAAATATAGCATTAACATTGTCATATGTATTGGAGATGACCTAAACTATTGTCTCCAATTTGGAACGCTGGCCAAACATTATAAACCTGATATCAAGTACTAATGCAAAAACTGGGGACAACTTGGATCACTTCCAATTTTTCATTAAAAAAAGGAAAGGCTGAGTAACTGTTTGACTATTTTTTTGGCCCAAAACTTAGTATATGACCAAACTCAAAAATTTATAGTTAAATGTACAACTTATTTAGTGATAAAAATAAAAAAGCAACAGATTATATGACTAAAGTTTTTTTTTTAAAAATAGATATTTAACTATGATTTTTAAAGCATTGACATCTACTTAAACCGATTTTAAAAAAAATGGTCATTCAAAAAAATTAGACCTTTAGCTATAATTTTTACTTAATTTATTTTAAAAAAAAAATGATATGTAGATAGTAATGCTTTCAAAGTTATAGCTAAATGTCTATTTTTTTTAAGCTTTAGTTACGTAATATGTTCTATTTTTATTTTTATCATTAAGTGAGTTCCACATTTAGCTACAAACTTTTAAGCTTGGTCATATACTAGGGAAAAGTTCATAAATATCCGTTTTTAAAACCATATTTCCATAAATACTCGTTTTTATTTTTATTTCATGAATACCCCTTTTTATACTCGTTTTGTTAGAAATATAAACTACCAGCGTCTTACATAAAAAATGTATATCGTGATATATATTTCATACATCAAGTGTATACCGTGATACATATTTCATGAATAAAAATTATATTAAAAATTGGCATATATTTCAAAATGTATACCTATAGGTCAAATTCATAATAAAAAATATAAAATATGGTAAATATTTACATTATAAATATATACAATTCATATTTTACACATGAAATATGTACTACATCGGTAAAAGTTTACATTGTAAATATATACCACTCGTATTTTGCACATAAAATGTATACCATAAAAACGGATACTTTTGAAAGAAAAATTAAAAATAGATTTTTATGAAAATAAGTTATATTGTATGTACATTTCTCCGTATACTAAGTTTTAGGCCGAAATGGTTAAATAACTAGTCAGCTTATAAAAGTGAAATTTTTTTGTTTGTAATTGTTAGAAACAAAAATAAATAAAGATATGGTTGGTAATATTAGCAAAATGAGTGGTGCCATAGTCAATTGACCATAGGAATGGCAATATAAATTATTGTTATATATATCTATAATGACTGGAACAGAATGGGGAGGAGAGAACCGCCTTGCAAATATGTGGATGCAGGAACAATATTAATATTACTCACCATGTACCCGTCCCAATATATATAGTCATGTAATAAATTATTATATATAAATATATATATATAATATTTAATACTACTCATATCTATACATCTTTTGAAAAAATAACGATTTTGAAGATTTTATAGTTTAAAAAGTATTCTAAATATATATTTACTTCATATTATGTTAATTATGAAAAAAAAAATTATGGTTATTTGGTAATTTAAGCAATATTTTGTTATTATTTAATGATAAACAAATAGTGACTAATTATAGTGTTTCTTTGTTATTTGTTAGTTAATCTCTACATAATCCATGCATCTGAAAAATAATTAATGGAGCGAGTAGTAGTATTGCGATTAATTTTCGAAGATAAAGACAATAATTGAAAATCTGTACCCATTCTCCCTGTTGGCATTCCTAACTTTTTTAGCACACTATTGGTGAGGCGTGATGGAAGAATGTGATTCAATACACTTGGTTAGCTAAATCTTTATTGAATTAAAATAAAAAAAGCAAACAAATGTTCATATTATTTTATAAAAAAAAGAGTACAGAGAACGCACAACATTGGGGTGGTGGCGCAGTTGGCTAGCGCGTAGGTCTCATAGCTTCTGAGTTATCCTGAGGTCGAGAGTTCGAGCCTCTCTCACCCCATTAGTGTCTTTTCTGGCATAGTTAGATTATTCGGTTTTGTTTATTTTTTCATTTACACCAATTTTGTGAAATGGGGTTTATTTAAAAGGAATAGAACTATGGACATTGGACAAAGAATAAAATAACAAGAACTATACTATAAAATAGAAGCAGAAAAAGGAAAATGAATATCGCTTTTGCTATCTCAAGGCTGTGATATAGAAAGAAACAGGTAGATTTAGTTGATATGCCATGCAAGAAACTTCCTTAACTAGATATTTCCAATCCATTTTGAAATAATGGCCATAGAATATGAAAACTACTAAAGATATTACTTGGCTTTTCTGAATTTCATCAATGATTGCTCATTTAGAGGTTAAATGCGTCAATTAAAGAGCATTGTTTAATGACTTCTAACTTAATAAAAATACTGAATCCTCTTTTATAACAAGAGAAATCAATTTTCTACTTTCTGTTTTTCCTTTGTACCTAACTCTAACTAAATTTCTAGTCGTATCCCACTTTTAGTCCGAGAGAAGAATTTCGCAAAGCCATTTCGGTTCTTCTCAGAGCTGACATGACTCGACTGTATCGTGGCTGAAGTTGATGATGACGAAGAAGAGGAAGACGAAGGTGGTGAGGGATTCTGATTGTTTTTACTTTGTGAAGGAACACAACTTTCCTCAGCTGTTTTCATTGACACCGAATCTCTTTTAGGTGAAAATGTCTGATTAGAGTGCAACCTCCACTGTTCTCCAGTTTTATGGATTAATGATGCTCCTGCAGAGAACTCTGGTAGGTTCGAAGCATCAATCAAGAAATCTTCTAGTGTTGCTAAAGATTTTAGTTGATTCCCAAGAGAAGCGATTGTTTTCTGGCACTCAGCGAGTTTTCCAGCAGCTACATCTAGGTCCTCCTGCAACAGAAAATCTCACGATTATTAAGAACACGGGTATTGATATTGGCTTCTGTCATGTTAATATGCAATGAACGATTGAAAATTAGAGTATATGAAAACCAGACAAGAATGAGAGAGGTTATTCATGGAGAACCAACCTGTTTTATTTTCAATTCATCATTAGCATTTGCAGTTTGCCGAAGATTAACTTCCTCTTTTTCTCTTGATAATTCTTCCTCTAAATCATGACACTTAACGGCAATTTCAGCTGATAATGCTCTCTCCCTTTGAACCTCTTCTTCAAGGAGGTTGACCTTCGCAGACATGGTCCGAGTTTCTGCTTCTAGGCTTATTAGCTGAGATTCGATCATCTGTTTTAATTCTTTTGCAATATTTAGTTCTGTTCGCAACTCCTCCATTTTCATTTCTGCTTCTATCAGCTGAAGTCGTGATGCCTCAATACAGTTTTGACCTTTTGTCAGAGCAGTCTCCAGCTCAGCCTTTTCTGTTTCCAACTTCTCTAATTTCTCTTCCAACTCAACTGTTCGATGCATCATGCCTTCAACTTCAGTTCTCAGGACACTTTCTCCATTTTTGGATTCATTAGCAGAGTCTCGACTTTTTGTTAAAGCAGTCTCCAGCTCAGCCTTTTCCGTTTCCAACTTTTCCAATTTCTCTTCCAACTCACGTGTTCGGTGGATCATGGCTTCAAGTTCAATTCTCAGGACATTTTCTCCATTTTTGGACTCATTAGCAGAGTCGAGACTTTTTGTTAAGGCAGTCTCAAGCTCAGCCCTTTCTGTTATTAACTTCTCTAATTTCTCTTCTAACTCAACCGTTAGATGAACCATGGCTTCAAGTTCAGTTCTCAGGACAATTTCTGCATTTTTGGATTCATTAGCAGAGTCTTGACTTTTTGCTAAAGCTGTTGCCATTCCAGCCTTTTCCATTTCCAACTTCTCTAATTTCTCTTCCAACTCAGCTGTTTGATGATTCAAGGCTTCAAGTTCAGTTCTCAGGACACTTTCTCCATTGTTGGATTCATTAGCCTTAATACAGTCTTGGCTTAATCTTAAAGCAGTCTCCAGTTCAAACTTTTCCGTTTCCAACCTCTCTAATTTATCTTCCAACTCAGCTATTCGCTGAATCCTGGCTTCAAGTTCAGTACTTTGGACACTTTCTCGATTGTTAGATTCATTACCAACAACTTCAGATTCCAGGCAACTACTTCTTCTTTCAGTGGGTTGCAACGCAGCAAATCGCTCCATCTCGAGAAAATCATCCATCAAATTAATTTCTACAGAAGAGGTTGGGAGATTTTTATTAACAGTCTTTTCATTCTTAAATTGATCAAGTTCAGCAATAAGAGCAGATGCCCATGAATCTGAAGAATTCAGCCCACACTTGTTTAAATCCAAGCTATTTAGCTTGTGCATACTGATTTCAACTGCATTTAAGCGGTCCCCATTGTCTGAATGACTGTCTGTGAAAGACTCAACATACGTTGACGAAGCAGTAGTTGATTTGTAATCATTACCCAAGGAAGACTTACAAGCCATTGCTTTTAGCCTTCGACACTCAGCCTCAAGCTTGGCAACCTTCTTGATGCTTTCTAGATGTTGCTTGCTGGCTGTTTCAGCTGCTTGAGTACTCAAGTCCCTCTCAATCGCCCTTACTTCCAACTCCTCTATTTGAGCTTGTATCTCAAGCTTAAGAGCTGAGTTTTCTTTCTCCAAAAATTCAAGCTTTAGACAAAGATCAGGATCAAAATGGGCAGAAAATTCAGGTATATCATCTTCGACTTTGTTTTTAAGCTCAAGAAGTTGATTCTCAAGTTCACATTTGGTAGACTCCCACTCTTTTGCTTTCCTTGACACGGCTTCATTGATTTTTTGCTCTTGCTCCTCTCTCCCTTGTCTTAGCTGCCTAACACATTCCTTTAGTGCACTATCAAGATGACTCACTCGATCTTCTAGTGCTGAATTTTGCTGAACTGCAGCCTCGAGTTGTTGCTTTAAAATTGCCACTTCATTTTCAGCCTTTTCCCAGCCTAAAATGATATTTGAAATGTAAGAAGTGAGTGTAAAAAAAAAATGTAAACATTGCTAAACTAAAGGAAATGGTTTGTGGAAGCTGTTCAGCTTATAACAGATCGCAAGTTTGGGACATAATTGGCAGAATATACTGCAGTTAATTTATTCATAAATCTCACCCACTCCCTCCGTCCCCCACCCTCAGAAAAAAAATGGAGAGAGCGAGACAGAAAGAGAGAGAAAATAACACTTGCCACGCAGACACAAGAATGACCATTCAAAAAGAAAACTCGTAATCTTTAAGGAAAACCAATATATATATATATATATATATACACATATACCATCCATTCCTCTTCTGCAAGTATATAATGGAAGAACTAGAGTTTAGATGTTCAGTGCTACTGTGTGACACCTTACACTTTACCTGCAACAGCTTCTTCAGCAACTTTGGCATGTTGCTTCACCAAGTCTTCCTTGGCGCTAACGTTCACAAGAGCAGCTGATAGTCTTTCTGTCAGAGTCTTCACAGTATTATTAATGTCTTCTGTTTTTAATGAACTTTTATCAACATTTTCAGTAATGGCGACAGCTTTTGATGATACCTCAGGTGACTGAGTGTTGTGATCAGGAGATCCCTTAACTGCATCCTGCTTCAATGATTCGAAATGAATAGATCTAAGGTTTAATACACTTAAAATACAACTTCAATTTTGTCTGATAACAAATGCAAGCACTTCATGGTGGAAATGGAAAACTTCTAGGAGGATCTTGTGACTACAATTCAGATACTGTCATACTAAGTACGAACAAAGTATACATGGGCTCCCCATAATAGGCTATTTTACCCTTTCTTTGAGTTTGACCTTGTAAGTAATAACGACATTACAGTATGCATGGATAGTATTTTGCAGTGCTTCACACGTAAGGATAGCATGCCTCTGCCTTATTATAAGATACTCCATTTCATACCCGATATACAAAAAGTATGAAAAGACTCCTAGAAATGACTATTACCTACACACTCCAGGGATGAGGTCCTCTCTAAAGAATGTCAAACATAATATCATCTTTAACCCCATAGATAGCCAACCATTCTTTCGTCTCTTCCAGCCCTCTCTTAGGCCGTGACTTTGTTTTACAAGTTTGTTAACTCTACCCTGACCATCCCCAGCAGCAGCGAAATTAAAATCAGAAGCAATAAAAAAAGAATTATCAAAACAATGAGAAAGGCTTCACGTCATGCCCTCAATAACCTAGATGGTGCAAGAAAGATAGAATGCCAAAAAGAAAACATCTCAAATAAAAGCAAGCCAGAAATTTTTTGTCAACTCTTGTTTAGTTGCTATCTGTTAGAGTTCGTGACCCGAATTCTATTTGCCCTAGCCCGAAAGTTTCGCGGTGCGACATATGTGATATTTTTTGTAATTGGGATAAATTTTGAGATCTGTGGTGGAAGCGGAGGGATTGGGCCGATGCCCCCGCGATATGGACCTGTTTTATTGGGCCGATTTTTCCGTACAGTTTTTCGTCCGTACACACATGTATTTTAGGGTTTTAGGGATTCTATATATACTTGGCTTGGCCGTGTAAAACACTACCTTCTGTACCTTATTTTCGACATAGTGAAATTTCCTCCTCTGCCAGTGGTTTTTCCCGATTAGGGTTTTCCACTTAAATCTGTGTGTTCTTATTTTTTATTCTTATTGTCGATTATCGTTCGTTAATTCTTAACACTATCAATAAGGTTTACACCTTTTTTCAATAGCAATATGCTATTTGCTATCAGAAAACCTTGTCATACGCCTTCAAAATCACCTAGAACCAGATTTTTATACTAGTCATGTTACTCATCTTCTCTGGCACCGCATTCTACCATTTAACCTAAGAAATGACACAAATACCATATCAAGCCAACAAAGACACGACAAGAGGCATAAGGGTCAAAACAAATCAAGTCCAACCAGATCAAAACCACCAAAGGGATGCAACTTAATAATTCATAGTCATAGATGCAGTGAAATATTTTATTGTGGAGCATACGGAAAACCCCGACTCTCATTCTAAATTAAAACATCTAACTCAAGCCTTGCATATTCATATATGTTACAAGACAATGAATTAGTATATGGTTCCAATTTTAGTTTCAGAAATGTCAGATGTTTTCCAAAACTAGAACAACTAAGGATGACGAAGCTATCTACTCACACCAGAACCAGGAATTCAGAAAATTGTGGAGACGAAGAAATGATTCTCAAATGAATAGAGTCCTACAAATTCTAAAGTCTCTGTAAAATTCATCAGTAAAGCAGGAACTTTCACATATAAGGTTGAGGGCTAAAATTTCGCACAGTAGCAACAATGAAAGCAAAGTACCAGCCCAAGACTTCCAATGAGAACTGAGGCCTTTCTCAAGAGTTCAATTCCTTGAGTAAGCGGCAACCATCAAAACAAAAGTTCAAGCCAAAAAGATTCAACAGATAAATTCAAACAATGCAGAAGTGAAGTTTCTCTAAAACTTAGACTTAAATTGAGGTTTTGAGCTGCCTACCTGATCATCAGAGCACCTCTCAGAATGTGAAGATATAGAACCAGAACTTTCAGTTTCACAAGGGCTTTTCTCAGACTTCCTCTTCCACAACCATTTCCTCTTTTCCATCCTCGGGTTCTTAATTAACCAACTACCATATCAAATAATGTTCATCTGCATGACACATTTAAAATCTTGCTCTCAATATGTTCCCAAAAGGCAAAAAGAACCCATTTTGTATATAACTAAGAAGAAAGCTTAAAAAGAATATTCCTAGTACCAAAACTAGCCAAGCCTTTTAGAACCATAAAAGGCAAACTTTCATTTCAAACAATGGAGATAACTTTGCTTTTCATTCTCCCAGCTTAGCTTCAAATCTACCCCTAAACCCTCCAATCCCCAACATGGTGTTTTTTTTTTTTTTTTTTGGCTTAGCTTAAGAATACAAATAGAGAAATTGTTACGAACCCACTTACACATAGGAGATTTAAGACGATTCGTAGGTCTACAGTCGCATAAAAAACACTATGAATGAGTTCTGAAACACCTTCCAATCGTGAAATTTACAAAAACCCACTTCTTGAATCACACACAGAAAGCATTTTGTTCGGATGTTCAGTCCCAGAAAAGCTACTCAGAATGAATGAAACAGTGGCCTGGGACAGAGAACAGAGGAGTAGAATTCAAAAATCTGGAAAGCCAAATTCGAAAGATCCCAAACAAAAAGGACCCATCAAATTTAAAAAAGGAAGAAATAAGAAAACCCATCACATATTTTGAAAGAAACAAAAAATTTTAACAAGAAAATAATTGAAGATTATTATACGCTATACCCATTAAAAAATAAAGACCCAGATTAAAAGTACCTTTGACTGGACACTAGAGACCAGAAGCTGAAGAAACAATAAATTTTATTTGAAAATAAATGAAAAGAGAAGATGGGTTCAGTTCAGACTTGGTATTTAAGATAGCTGAACATATTAATGAAAAGTTACATTACAATACAATAACTCTGCTCAAATCTCTGTAGAATGTCAGTTGCTTTTACAGATAATATGTATTGGTGTGTGTTTCTATTTCTTGTTTTTTACTTTACCTTTATTTGATTTTCAAATACACAAATTAAACAAAAAAACAAATAAAAAAGGAGGAGCATGTGATTGTGGACTCGAAGTTGTGAAATTCAAGATTGAGACCTCACCAAAAAAAAAAAAAAAAAAAAACAGCCTTTTTCAGCTTTTTCTTTTGTGTGGTTCCAAACATGAACGTGTTTCGTTATTGGGTGTTTTATTTTATTTTATTTTATGTTTTTTTAGATTTTAGATTTTGAAACGGAGCTGCAATTATTCCCGCTCATGGGACTATAGTCAATTCAATTCGTTATGGAGATTTTTAGCTCCATCCACTTAATTCAAATACTAATATTAACTATAGGTGGAAAAAATACTAATATAGTTTCAAAGATTTATTTAAAAATTAAAATGTTTAATTTAGAGAATGTGGAGCGGAGAGGAGAGGAGCTAATTTTGAACTTTTTGGTATTGTTTTGTTGCAGAGAAGGCTCCCTCTCGCTATCACTGACTCTGGGTGTGTGGCGTGGAGTGGGGCCCTGCTAACTATTTCGTGCTCGTTCAGCTTTATTTTTTTTACAAGGCTGTTTGTTTGTTGGCTTCTTGGCCTAGTGAAGGAATCTTTTTTCTTTTTTGAATTAGTTTGATATTGGGGATCTAGTGTTACATCTTAACTTCCTTTATATATCGGACGGTCTACATCACATTACATTTCTTTTTTCTTTTCTTATCAAATCCACTAACAATTGTTTCTTGAGGCTTGAGCAATACTAGCACTATGTGAGTAATTGTATTTGTACCTATGTGAAGCTCACGCCTATAAATGGAGCAATATTACTCCAACATTACATGACATATACTATTTTTTTTAATTCTAATTAATAAATTAGTTCTAGAAATATAATTATAATTAGTCAATAATAAACTGAATAATTTAATTAGTTAGACGTATCCAACCAAAGTATGATTATTCATGTTGTAAATAGTTTATCAAATGCTTCTAAACCTTTGTATTTTAATTTGTACATTTTGTCATTTTCCTTTTTATTTTTGTTCATCACACATTTAATTATATAGATATTATTATTATCATCTCTTTTAAGGTGATGATGTGATACATGATACACTACTAAATAGTGTGTTTCTAGATGTATATCATATCATAAACAAAATGTAAATTTAACGAAATTAAATTGATCAAAATTTGAAGGTTAAAAAACATTTGATCAAAATTCGAAGGTTAAAAAACAATGCACTAGTGACATACATTTTCTATACCATATCACAAAGTTTCTCATTATTTAAAATCATTTATTCTGATATCTCTGAATTATCAAAGCTTTCATCATGTCAACTTAAAATTTACATATTGTTTGAAATGATATGATGTTTAGAACGTCTCTAATGCAAATGTTATTATTTATGATATATTTGACACAAAAAATAGAAAAATGATAAATTTGACACTAAAATTAAAGTTTTACTCCCATGCATAACACCAGTTAAAATGCTATTTAAAATTTTTTGCAGTACAATATAATAATTATAGTTATTTTGTAACTATTTGAGTATTAAAGATATGTATTAATCAAGCGTTAAAAAGTATATAAATAACACTTTTTTCTCTTGATTTCTACCACACCAGAGAGGGAGATCCTCTTTTGATCTTCCTCTTCAGTAGGTTTTCTTAGTTTTTTTTTTTTCATTTTCTAGTTTTTTATTTAATAATCTTTTCATTAGTGTGAATGTCTTTTTCTCCATAGACTTATTATTATTGGGGTTTAGTCCTATCATATTTTAAATCTATATAGGCTCTTATTTTATTTTTGTTATTTTTCTGTAATTTTCTTATAGATCTAAATATTTTATGATTCAGATTTGAAAGATTTTCCTAACAGATGCTACATTGTTCACGAAGATGGACTTTATCGAGGATTGATGATATATTTCGATATGCTGAATAAAGGATCCTTGTTGCTTTGTGAAGATTTGGATCTTATGATGTCTTCAGGGTTCAATAGCCTTTTGGTAGAAAGTGATTATAGATATGATGTTATATTGTTTACGAAGATGGACTTTATCGGGAATTGATGATATATTTCGATAGATGATGTTTGTTGCTTCATGAAGATTTAGATCTTATGATATCTTTGGAGTTCAATGGTCTTTTGCTAGAAAGTAAATAGATTCGTTGTTGGTATGGCCATGAAATCAATTTTATCTAGCAATTGAGTCAATGCTAGTGATGCGAACTATTTGTTCAGATATAGTTCGATATGATGAAGGAAAGATCCTATTGTTTTACTTCATAAATATTTGGATCTTGTGATATCTTCAGAGTTCACTAGTCCTTTGGTAGAAAGTGACTATAGATTCATTTTGGGTACAGTGAACTCAACATTATTTAGCAATAAAGTCATTATAGTGATGCGAACTCTCTGTTGAGAGATGATGGTGGTGACTCTTATTGCTTATATTTTGTTTTGGGAATTAAGCGGTCCATACATATGCTGCACATAATTTATTCCGTATATTACGACATTAGATGTATGTTATATCTATCCCCATTTAGTTAGGCCCTCCAAGGGCAAAGTAGGAGTTTGAACCATTGACCTTACTCTTCCTCAGTGAGAGAAATCTTAATTAGAGCACATTGCCACTTTGACTACCTTTAGAGTACCATTATGCTATATTTGATACTATATTTTATTAGAGATCAAAGTATAGCATATATTAAAGATAACAAAACAAATAACATGGTATTGTAGGCAACAAATAACATTGTATTGTAGGAAGACTTTGTAATATATGCAAAATTATAGCATATTAGTACACAATTAAATAGCATTGCGTTTGAGATAAAAGTCACACTATTTGCCGATGTTCATACCACCAAACCCCCAAATACAACATTTTTGTGTTAGGGCACGTCTATAAAATGTGTAGTTTTTTTTTTTCAAAACGTGACAATTCAAAGCTACACGCTACTGGTAAGACGTGTTTTTCATATTCTACAACCGAATTTCTCAAATCACTATAATATAGCAACACATTATTCAACAACCACATCATGAGCATAAGTGGGAGAGTCATTGTAGTAACATGACTTCAATTGTTTAATAAATTATGTAATGACGTGAATTTCACTCGAGAAAGTAGTTTTTTTTTTTTTTTTCCTTCTGTTAGAGAATAGACCAGTCCCTTTTTTTCCTTTTTTTTTTTTTTTGTGCATTACCTTTCGTACCCCTAAAGCACTAACAATAACTGAAATCATTTTAATTGTTTACGATAACTGTATTGTGAAGGTTAGTTATAGATTTCAATAATTTTTATTCTTTTTTAGTTTTTATTCTTGTTTTTAGTCTCTTAAGAGATCATGTTCATGTCTCTCTCTATCTAGGTGTTTTTTTTTTTTATATATATATATTTCAGTTTTCTTCGTTCCATCAAGGCCTTTTGGAAAAAAAAAAAAAAAAAGGGAAATCATTTCTTTATTTTTAAATATTAATTTTTTCTAGCTCTCGACCAAATCATAAGATAAGAACATTGTCGAGTTGTTTAAGGTTGTTCTTGTGTTCACGATGGAAAAATATTATTAGAAAGCACTATAATTGATATATGTTCTAATGAAACAAAAAGTTTTTATTGTTGGACAAAAAGTACATGTAATCAAAATCATTATCTTTTTGAGAGGAAATGTAATCAAAATCTTATTAGCTAAAGAAAAAAAAAAGGGTATATATAAATCATAGAAATTATATATATATATATTTAAATTACCACTCAACTTACTTTTGTGTTTCAAACCCTACTCTTTTCTACTCAATGTAAGTGAAAAATCACATCATTCTGCAAACCTGTACATAAAAAGTGCCAAGAGATCAGACCTGGCAATAAAAACACAATTATTATTGTTTTGGTGTATGAAATAATATAAAAGGAAATTTTGTTAGCTTATACCATATGGTTCTGAGACGTTGTACAATGACAAGTAAATATTGGATTTCAAAAAAAAAAAAAAAAGTAAATATTGGTCTAATTATATCCAATATTGCAAGGTGCCACTCGACTTTGAGTACTATAGGTCTTCTGATACATATCGTCATATCCTTCTTTGTTTTTATTGAACTTATACGAATGGACATTCTGGTAGTTCTCTTAATCCTAACTAGAGCCCCCCCCACCCAAAAAAAAAAAAAAAAAGAACTCACTGTAGGGATTGCCTAGCATTGTCTGGGGAAAAAAGAAAAAAAAAATTGAATGTTCAGGTACAAATAACAAGCCGTAAACGTAAAGAGATGCATGGCTCTAGATATAGAAATTAACCTATTATAAGGAACAAGAATAAGAAGAAGAAAAAGGTGTTATTACTATAACTTAGTACGTACAGGAATGCATTACCAATCACAATGTACACTACTATGTCAGCAGCGCAACCAATAATTGAATGTGAGTTTTGGCTTCATAAGGTTTTCTTATAATAAAGTATAAATGTTCAAAAATATGGTGAATGTGACAATGCTACGAAGACTTTCGGGCACCATGCCTACGAAACCTATCCTTTTATTTAAATGTCATCTTTATTTCCAATCTCTATCAATATGATTTAGAGCGTGGGGTTGTTATATGTGTCATGTTTGTGTGTATATATATATATATATATATATATTACAGGTTGTTTTGAGTGTGACTGAAGTATGAATGAGTTTTTGAAAGTTTGGCATTAGACACCAAGAGGGAAAAGAAAAAGAAGGGGTATTTTATTTATTTTTTATTTTTTTTTTGGCTTGAAAGAAAAAAGAAGGGGTTGATGACAACTTTTTAAACTAGTGGTTCATATGGATGCTAGTGACTTTTGGGTTGGGTTTCCAGCAATAACAATAATTAATAATAAGAGTCTTTGTTTGTTAATTGTGGTACTTGCCTCTTTATTCTCGTCTTGGGAATAGGTAGCTCACGCGTTAGCCAAATTTATTTTTTCTTCTCCCAGAGACATGTTCTGAGTTTCCTTTTATCCTCGTTTTATTTCTTCAATTATTGCTGCAGATTTGTATTTGTAATTCCCGTGCTTGAATTAAAAATAAATAAATAAATAAGGGACTTTGTCTTGGGGCCATCAGCTTTTCATGGAAGAACTTAACATTAATCCTGATAATGTGTAATAAATTTCCATGTCAATGCCAAATCTTTTGGTATAAATCAAAGCACACAATTAATTCTTCTAAAATATCGATCTTGTGGGAAAGTAATATCTCTGCATATATAAGAGATAATTGAATCATTGTAATTAATCCATGTAGGATTTAATATCTTAAGTCTTACAAACTCAACTCTCATGAATGCTGAGCCTTATGCTATGTTTGATACGAGGGAAGATGAATAGAAAGGGATTGAGGAGCCTAAAAAAGATGGAGAGACAATCCCTTAAGGATACGTTTGACATGCAAGATTGAGATTGGATTATAACTCGGATTGGATTGTAATGCATTAAATAAACTTAATAATATTCCGTGTTTCGTATAGTGTTGGATTGGATTATGATTATTATTATAATATAAGACCAACTTTTCATTGAAATATGCAATAGATTTATTTTTGATTAGTTTAAATCATAAAAAGTATTCGTAATGTAAGATCCACTAGTTTTGGAATTTGGAATAGATGTAGGTTCCACCATTTTTAAATGTAGAATTATTAATCTTATACTTTTGAATGAGGATAAATTATCTCACTTACATGAGACTATTTTGGGGTTGTGGATTATTTATCTCAATTCCAAGTTGGCATCAAACATAGGTATAGGATAAATAATCTCAATCTCAATCCTAGTCCATGTACCAAACAAGGCCTAAGTTCTATGCCGGAGCCATTAGGGTCCTGGACTTTTGGGAAAAAAAATGAATATTTTTTTTTTAAATTATGTAATTCTCACTATATTATATATATATATATATATGGGCACCAATCTAGTATGTATTTTTTTTTTTACTTATACATAGGTATCATTTTGACCAATTAAAATTTATCATACATATATTTTTTTTTATAGTAAAAAGTAATAGAGAGAAATATTATTAATGATGCACATTTTTTCATGTACATTATTATAGTCATTGGATCATTGTAAGATGATGATCCAACGGCTAGAAAAAAAAATACCTATACATAGGTTAAAAAAAAGAACTTATTACATTGGCAACCTACATATATATATATATGCCCCCGCTTAAATTTAGGCAATATTCACACTCATTTAGGTTCCATACAATATTTATTTAAATTTAGAAGCCCATCCCTTAAGCAAAAACCAAAAAATTGTGACACTTACCAAACTTTTTAAATTTCTCTCAGAAAATTATACCACTGCCACTTAATACTTATTAAATCAAATTTACAACAACTATTTTTTTTCTAATTTATATAACTTTTTTGTCCCAATACTTTTGTTTTGTTCGTTGGTTGCTTTATGAAATCACTTTTCATAAAACGTAGAAACTGCTATTTATGAAAATATCTAGTGCTTTTAAGAGAATGACAGAAGTTTTTTAGTCATAAAGAAAAATGCTAGTTACATATATAATAGTCCGTTTTCCCGTGTTTTTTTTTTTTTTCCTCAACTGATGGATATTTTGATCAAGTTATCCTATAATAGCAGGATTAATTGTACTTATTTCGATTCTAATTCCAATTCATAAAAAAGAATTTAATTCACTTTTATTTTGATTCAAATTCATGTACATAATGAGATTTATGAATATCTTTTATATTTGTAGAATTGAAAAAATATTCCATTTAGATTCATGGACAGTTCTAATCTTTTTTTTTTCCTTATACTTTATTTCAAATTTATTTTTTACTATGTAGTTAAATATTTTTTGGAATTTAATTTGCATTACTTCTTTAGCATAAAAAGTTTAGCAGATGATTTTTCACGTTTTATTTTTTGTTATCTATAATAAGAAATTTAATTTTTTTAAAGAATTTAATTATAAAATTCCTTAAAATTTTCAATTATATTTTAAATTATTTTTCTTTTAACATGAATTAAGTATATTTTTATGACTTCAGTGTAGGATCGTGAGCTTACTGAGGTTTAAAAAAAAAAATGGTTACGTTACTCTACTTAGATTAGCTATACTATGAATTAACCTGCTTTATGTGAAATTAAAATTAATGAGAATTTTCAATTAAAAAAATTAATGAGAATTAAAATATTAGGAGGATATTAATGTAATAGGATTGAAAAACAAATGGAAGCTAAATAATAAAAATGTTGATCTTGGCGGTAAAAAAATAGGTTACCTATGCCATTTGAAGTATTAAATGATCTTATATATTTAGATGAACATTAAGTACAGTAGACTTTTTGGTACAAGTATTTGAATTATTATAGTCATTTGATCATAATTGAGCAGTCTAAATTCAAAATATCTATCGGTAGTAAATATTGCAATACCTATTAGAAAATTATACGTATATATATGGGCCATAATCTAGTAGGTTTTTTTTTTGTATTTTTTTTAGTTGTTAGATCATTATCTAATGACTATTATGATTTGAGTAGTTAGATTAAAAATAATAACAATAAATACATATTATTTAATGATCTTTCTTATTCTACTTTTTATCATGAAAAGACATGTTTGATGAATTTTAATTATGCAAAATAATACCTATAGATAGGTAAAAAAAAAATACACACTAGATTGGTGCCCACTATCTATATATATAGGTGGGTTTTTAATTGAGATTTTTTTTTTTTCCATAGATGGTTACTCTAATTTAGACCATTACATTTAATCTGATGGCTATAATAATATTAGTAATTCTACTAAAAAATTCTAATGTAATTTGTACTTATGTAAATATAGAAAGTTATTTATGACTTAAAAGATGAGTAATCAGTTTGTGACCTCATAAGTTTAACAAATTTATTTTTTCGATCCCTTTCCATTTTGTTTTAATTATCATTTCATAGTTGATTTCTAGTATATTTGTTCTCCTTCTCCACTTATATTCTTTATATCATCATTGCTATTACCAAATATATACAAATATGTTTATTTCTTTTTTTAAAATTATTTCCTAATACACTTTTTTTTTCTAGCTTCAAGTGTATTGCCTTAATACGTTTTTTTCTCTCTTTATTTTTTTTTTCTTTCACATGTTTTTGATTTCACGTATACTTTTTCCCTTCTGAAAGGTAGTTTTTTTTTTTTTTTTTTTTTTTGTAGACTTCATCATAGTTATTTTAATATAGGATCTGCTTCTTTCATAATAATAATATAATAATGATAATAACAACAACTATAATAATAAATATATGTTGATTAAAAAATCACACTATACATATATGCTTATCCTTGATACTTCATATCACAATACAACTTGATTAAAATCTATTTATAACATGATTTGGAGAGAAATAAAAAATTAATTATTGATTCTAACAAATAATAAATCCAAAAAGAAAAAACAACTATGTTCTTTTATCCCATTTAGCTTTTTTATCGGCTCAAATTTTTAAAGTAATTTTTTCTTCTAGGACCATTTTGTAGATGTGAAGAAAAATTTGATGACTGTAGTAATCTTGATCCAATCACTAAATCCTTAATCCAACATTAAATTGTAGCTACATGACTATTAATGAGAAGAACGGAACAAACTGAGTCACAAAGTCAGCCAATTACTAAATGTTTTTTTTTTAAAGCAAATTTCCATGGTAGAAAAATTGTTTTCTTTTTCTTTTTCTAGAATTTGGATTTTTCATTTCATAAAAGTAATGATTTTCCACATGTAAGGCATATTAAATTCTATCTATATTTACTTTAATTAAGTTATGGCTATTTCCTAAAAGAATTAGAGTAGAACAGATATAGGTAAATTTGACTTGATATTGTAAGTCATTTTCAATTTGGTCAAAATACCCATCTATGGAGAAAAAATAAAAATCTCCATTGGAACGCCCTATAAATGTGGATAAGATAAATCAATTGACGTACCTGCATATTAACAATAAGATAAGGAAAAAAATATAGACTTCTTCTAAAATGCAAAGCGTCTAAAATATACAACCATTCAAATTTTCCGAAGGAAAGTTCTAAATCCATCAATAATATTTAGACTATGTATATTCATAATTTTAATTATAATTTTACTCTTAATTAGAAATACAAAAAATAACAGCCTAAGAATTTTTTATTTCTAAGGAAGAAAATCTAAAAATTAAATATATTCATTATAGTTACTGTTAGGTCATAATTTTTCAATTCTATTTTAGCCAGTTACATATATAGCATATTGATTATTTATAGAAAGTATGCACATATTTTCTGAAAGGATAATTACTAGATATTCAAGGTATATATCATATTAGATCGGACAAGTATCTAAACTGATCCTTAAAATCAAATCAAATAAGTAACCTATTTTGACTTGATACCTAAAGATAATTGTTATTAATTATTTAATGGAGGCGGCTACAGTAGGGGCGTCCCTACGTAAGGCCCTGTCTATACACCGTTTGATAGGAATCTGTGTATAGACGCGCCCTTATTTAATTGCTAGAGTTTCCTATTTATTAAACACTTCTTATTTGTCTTTGTAAATACGTAGTCTTCTTCTTCATTATGAGACTTCTATTCTATCTCCGTATATTCTCTATAGATTCTCTACTAACTTCTTATTCCTTTAAAGGAAAATTAGAAATATGTCCGCCTTGATCTTAACAAAGGAAATCAAAACTACATTCACACTCGATCCTTCTAAAGGGTATGTAAGCAGCTCTACAAGCATAGCCCCAAACAACTAACCAGGTTGTTCTTTCTTTTTTGTAAGTAGTTATAGACTTTTTATAAATTCAATTGTAGAATTTGGCATCTATAATATGTTAGTGAGAATTGGCCAGCAACACCCAAGAATGAAAAAATATGTTGAAATATCACCATGATATATGTATATATAGGATAAAGGATATTTGTTTTTTTTTCGTAGTTCTGTTCTTTTTTTTTTTTAAAAAAAAAAACACTTGCAACAAAAAAAAATGTACTATTTTTATTCATATGTATTATAAAGAGAAATTTAGGTGGATGACCAATATTTTAAACTTGATTAAATAAATGTCTACTTTTTAAATTTTATAGCTAAATATCCAAGTATATATATTTTTACACTTGGTAGATATGTTTATTTACCAATTTCGGTTACTGTACTAAAATGTACTTAGTATATAATTTTTTATACTTGGTATACAAAATTTTACACTTAGTATATAAACATATATACCGGACATTTTACTATAACATTTAACAAAAGGATATTTACTTAAATTCGGCTCAAAATTTAGTCATATTTCTAAAAGGCCCTATTATAAACAGGAAACATGAGTTGTTGTGGGACTTGGACTTAGTGGTGGGTGTCCTAATTTTTGTTAAAAAAAGAAAACCTCTCTCTATATTAATAGATTTATGAATTACATGAGTAGGCTACTTGAAAGGTGTCAGGATAGCAAGAAGGGAAAAAAAAAAAAAAGGGAAAAAAAGAACAGAAAAAGAAGAACAGTACCAAAACAATATTGAAAGAAATAATTTTCTCTTTAATCTATCATGCTATCTTGATCGAAATTTTTATGTTTATCCTTTTGGGACAAAAAAGTAGCTAAAAAGACATAAAGAGTGAGGCAAAAAGGACATGATAAATTTTTTTGGGTAATTATCTGAGAAAAAAGGGAAATAGGTTTTTTTTTTATTTTAATTTTTTTTAAATCAAACCTAGTTAAATTGATTTAGTAATAGCTTAGGCTCCGCGGTTGTTGTTAATTTTCGTTATTAGTACAACGAATAAGGAATGTATACAGTAAAAAAGGTCTTTTTGGAATATAAAAGGCGTAAGAAAACACACTTATAAAATAATTCTTTTGTGACATAAAAATGAAATGAAAGTACAAAGTCCAAATTTTGATAGATTTAGAACTTTGAGAAATATAACTTTAGAAAGACACTAAGTTGGGCCTCGTTTTACATGAGAAATGGACATGGATACGACTAACTTGGGGAGAACTGACTTTTTTGTTCATTTTTTTCAAAAATAACATTTTTAGAGTGTCAATGACATCTTGACCGATATTCTAAATCTTCTTGACTATGAAAAAATCCTAATTTTTTCATAGTCAAAAAGCACTTAACTTGTGGTCAAAAAGTCATTGACACTCCTAAAAATGTTATTTTTAGAAAAATGCACAAAAAAATTCATATTAGCCCAAATTAGTCCTACATATGTCCTTTCCTCGTTTTACAATTGATGGGAGGAAGATGGTAGTCAGTTGGGCTTTGAAAGAACTTTGGGAAATTGACATGAGTAGTACTAATTTGGCACAAATGACATTTTTAGTAGTCTTTTTTCATATTGAAATTTCTAGTAGTGTCACGAATTGTGTGACAAGATTTTGTGACTAGAAAATTATGACTTTTCTAAGACTGATCAATAATCACAAATTATGTGACCATCCATCTCATTTTAATCAAAATTCTTACTATTTGTGTCAATTTCCCAAGAACTTTGGGTTGAAACTTGCTCTTTTTGAGTTTTGATTTAAAAGACATAAGCCCAAGTCCACGGCTAGGAGTTTGTTGGGCTAGTGCTCTACCTCTTCATGGAAATAGGCCCAATATCCATTTTTTTGGTCTTATATTTATACATGCTTTCTCATTTTAATATTTTCTTACCCATTTTCAGGTTACACGTATATAACCTGTGAAATACATTTAGGGCATATTCTGGAGAGTAAATGGAATTAGGAAAGAGAAAAATATTTACATACGAATTAGAATGACGAAAGGGAATTAATGTCATAAAAGATAACAGGGGGAGAGAAACTAATAAGAACACATGAAGAGAGAGAAATGAGTATGAATAAGGATAGAGGAAGTAACATAAATGAATGATGAAAGAGAGTGATAAGAATGCACAAGAAAAGAGAAAAAAGAGAGAGAAAGTCATAAGAAGGAATGCTAGCGAAAGTAATGAGAGAGAGAGGGGTAATAAGTAAAGAGAAAGTGATTAGAGAGAACTAAGGCTATGTTTGGTAGGAAGGAAAAGGGAGAAGAAGGAAAACTTTTGAGGGAAAAGTGGAGGGAAAAAAAATTTTGAGTTGTTTGGTAAGAGGAAAAAGGGAAGGGAAGAGAAAATGGGAGGGAAAAATATGGTGGGACCCACTCCAATATTTTCCTCCCAAAAATGGAGAGAAAAGGGAGAGGAAAATTTTTTTTACAAATGCTTTAAAGTAAATTTACCAAATTAACCTTGTATACTACTTTTAAAATTTTAATAAAAGGGCAAAATAGTCATTTTAAAATATACTAATTTTTTTTCCTTCCTACATACCAAATAACAATTGAGGAAAGACACTTTCCTTTCCATCCTACACATTTTCTTTCCCTCCTAATTTTTCCTTCCCTCCTACTTTCTTTCCTCTCTACCAAACATAGCCTAAGAGAGAGAGAGAGAGAGAGAGAGAGAGAGAGGTAATAAGTAAAGAGAAAGTGATTAGAGAGAATTAAAAGATAGAAAATATGATTACAGAAACCAAGAGAGAGAAAGTAAAGAGAGAGAAAGATATAGATATAGATAGAATGAATTTAATAAGTCATGTGAGAGAATAAGACAATTTTTTTTGTTCTCTAAATTTACTTTGTTTTTAAAAACTATTTTCAAATTACTTGTCCTTAAATCAAAAAAGCTGTTTTTTAGTCATGATATTAAATAGCCCCTTAGGCGTCTGACATTTCAAACCGAATGACGTGAATTAAAACTTGTTTCAAAAAGCCTCTATTAAATTTTTAACAAATGCAGTGATAGTTGCATTGAATACTAAGACTTCGGATTTTCCAATAAAATTATTAGGAAATTGGACTTTTTGTGATTCATGGGTCATGGCTTGTTGGGCATTTTTTTTTTCATTTTTCAAAATTGTGTTTTTAGATATGAAAACAAAAATTGTTCTTTGCCATTTGTTTTCTTAGAAAAAATTGTGTAGCAAATATTTCCTAAAAACAGGTTTAGAGGAAAAGAAATTATATTCAAATAGAAAAAACAAATTAAAAAGAGAAAGTCAACAAAGAGTGAGAAGAGAGAAAATCAAGTGAGAATGAAGAAAGAGAAAATTCAAGAAAGAAAAAATCATAAGAAAAAATGATATGAAAGAGAAAAAGTTGAGAGAAAGTGATGAGAAAGAAAATAAAGATGAGAAAATGGTGATAAAGAATGAGAAGAGAGGAAATAAAAAGAGAGAATATGGAGACTGAAAGTTATCAAAGAATGAGAGAAGAGAAAGTTATGGTACCAAACACCCCTTTTAGTCTTGAAAGTTATCAAAGAATGAGAGAAGAGAAAGTTATGGTACCAAACACCCCTTTTAGTCTTCTAAATTTAAATATTTTTATATTTTTTTAAGAAAATATTGTTAAAGAAATAAAGTTGAGAAAGTTAATGAATGCTTGACCTAATCGCTTTCTTTTTTGTGGAAGTGCTAGCGCCTAGCAGCACTATTTATTACCCCCTTTTATATTCTTCTGTTTAACTTCTTTTACTTATGCATTTCGATGATGTTATATTTGGCATTAAAAAAAATGAAATATTTTAGTATAGTCTATATGCTAAACACTGAGACCGAAAAATGTAAAAAAAGTAAGAAAAAGTAGTTAGGGATGTCGATTTTTCCTTAATATAAATGGTTTATGGTGTAGGGCAGTAAATCCCTGCTTATTTTTTTAGCATGGATGGGGCCGGATTAGAATTACATGTCCTACTATGTTTTATTCGTATATAATGGACAAAAATTTTACATGGTTATATATTGTAACATAGATCAGGGCATATTTAGAAAACTATAAATGTAACAATATATGCAATACATGTTAAGAATTAGGGTTAGAGTTTTCTTTTCCGAAAAGATTGGTTATTTCAATGGAGTAAAAAAATACATTCCTCGTTTATATTCATATTAGAGTAACGATGGCCCACAAGGAATCCGCTATCTTGATAGCAATGGGAATTTCCTAAAACTGCTCCATCTTTAAATAAATAGTAATTAGGATGAGAATTATTAGAATTTATGCCCTAGAAGCATTATTTTTTTGTTATAGCATTTAAGTTAAAAGATATTTTTGTTTCATTTATTTCGTGCTTATTTATTTTCCCATATTTTCAAAAACACAAGAGGTTTTGTCAAAAAAAAAAAAAAAACGATGAAATACTAGCAAAGACATACCTACACTAGGGTGATTGATATGCCCCCCTCAATTTTTAAAAACTCTTCTTTCATCCTAAATATTGGATTATTTTCACTACTATGCCCTCACACGCCCACACTAAAATTTTTTTCCACTATAGATTTATTTATTTTTATCTTAATATGCCGTAACTTAAAATTTAGTTACTTGCTGCTCCTTTTGTTTTTCAAGAAACCTAACTTTTATTAGATTTCTCTTATATCTTCTCACTTCATTACTCTATAATTTTAATTGTAAAATTTTTTCAATATCTAGTACATTTTTATAATTCTAATAACTACTCCATCAGTTTTTTACTCTATGGCAACTTCCAATTCCTTCTTTGGCAGTGTACTGCTATCAAAATCACTATCGCCTTCCTTTAACATCGTTTCACTTTTCCAATCACCTTCTGCGATTTTTGGGATCAAAAGAGTGTGATAAGGCTAAATGTAGTTTCCGATTGAAGGGAGAGATTGATAACCATATGTTGGTGTGTAAGGTGTATAGTAGGAGGACATGTGTTTGGGGGATGTCAATACATGACTTCAGGGACAAAAGGATTTGTTTGATGTGGTGAGAGCATGTGATAAGGACATGGGGTTTGGCTAGGGAATGAGTCATTTGTACTAATAAAGTTAGCAATCACAAAGTTGGAAATTTCTAGTGGTGTCTGAGGCTGAAAAGGGTTACGGTATTGGTGATGAAATACTGCCATGGTTGAGTGTTATGAATCGAGGTACCTCATTAGCTCGAATCACTAATCACGACAGCACGATTAGTATTGGACACAACAACAAGTAATTTTTGATAGAGCTAGCATGAATGTCTTGAGGAGGATTTAAAAGCATCTGCATATTCACATTTTTTTTTCTTAATAAAAATCTAGTGTTATATTATACTATGTCAAGGTAAAGAAGAAAGAAATAGACATGTGGGTCTATTGTTTGCCATGTGCCAAAACGTGATTTGTCATGTTTTTGGGTATATCCCGATCCAACTTGGTATTTTTTGTTACGACCGTTTTTTATATTATTACTGAATATAATTAATTGTCCAATTAATTATGTAAAGTGAATATGCGGAAAATTATAATATAGATGTTGTAACACCAAAAAGTAAAAACTTGACACATAATATTTTTACTTGGTTCAACTATCTCCCGATAGTCTACATCCAAGGGGTCACGCCCAGAGAAATAAACTTATTAGTAAAGAATAACGTGAGTACAAACACCAATTAAATTTAAAAGACTCCATCTCTTAAATGTTGTAACATGCGAGTACTCCTTCACTAATCTGTCTAGCGAGCTCCCCTCGACTTGATGTGATTCTTTCTGTCTGAACTCCCTTCAGATTTCACAGAACCTACCTTCTCCCGAAGACTTATTGCACTTCTCCCGAAGTATTCGTACTTCTTCCGAAGCACTCTCACGACTAAGAATCCCTCTTAGTCTCACAATACAAAGTATAGACAGATTTAACAAAGTATTGCTCTAATGGCAATTACAAATATGTATAGCACACCTAAGACTCTAACCTAGACTCTTATTTATAGTGCTTAAGGTCTTCCAATCTTTGGCAGTCTACAAAACATGTTATAATCATCATAAATACTTATTGGAAGTCAATTAGACTAGTCAAAGATAAGATTTTCATAATCAAGGCTGATCTGTGATTGTTGCTGATTCTGCACAGTAATGTTACAACATCAACCCGGTCTAAAACAACCAGATTTGTAACATTCCAGGAGAAATGTTGATTTGTTACATGAAATAGCAATTTCGGTTTTCACACAAATCAATCAAATAAAGAGTGTTCACATACAATAAGAATCAGATAAGTATAAATAAGGAAAAACGACAACTCAAGAGATAAGCATTTACACTTTCATACTATAAGGCAGTTTCTATAAAAATACAAGCTGTCAAAGCAATCAGATAAAATTAACTTAATAATTATAATCTGATTGATTAGAATTAGGAATTGATTATTTTTAGAAATATTAATCAATTAATATTAACAATCACACAATAATCAATCTTCATTAAAATACGCCTAAATAAAAAAGAAATACGTGAATATAATTTTTCTGCAAGGCAAACATCAATCACTGATATTTCTGATCAAAACACAATTAATTGAACAAAAATTCAATTATATGACAACTGTGAAATTTGGACAAACACATTCAAAAATATCAGGTCAAATATTCCAGTGATATTGCAACATTAATCCAGAATCACTGTCAGTCAACACAGATAATAATGTTATAACATCTCAAATGACAATAGATTTTGCCCTTTCATTTTTAGAGAGATGAAATCATGAAATCCGATATGAATGTGTGTGTGGTGCACATCTCCAACAACTGGGTGGACTCACTCGGTCTGATTGAGACCTCACATAATCTTCTAGCAAGTTCCAACCAGCGTGGTTTTGTCAGCATCTTTACTACACCGCTGGTGCTACTCCTCATTTGAAACTGTCACTAATAGTACTCCAACTTCACTGAGTTGACTCCACTATGTCACATATTCCAAACACTTTTTTCGAGAGATAAATATGACAATTTTCTTAACCGCAAAAACAAACGCATTAAAAAATAAGCTGGAGTCCCCCACCTAATAAGAATATATTGCATTGAAAGTTGACAGTTAAAACATTATGATATGCTACATAATGTAGTTTGATGAAGTTGATATAGCAATAGTTTGTAACTCCAAAGTAGATATATAATTTTTTTTAACGCCAAGAAAAGTAGATAATATTTTAAGCTAAAAATTTATTCTTAGTAGATATATTTAGTTCAATAGGCTAATGTAAAGGCATACTAGGGTCCAAAATTATACTATCACAGTAATACATAGATTTGAATTATCAAATTTCGTCAAGTCTAATTTTGGGATGTGTAGTCTTGATGTGTGGTCTGATGTTCGTAATCATGCAGTATTAATAGACACATGCCTTAGAAGTTTGTATATTACAATGAATTTTTGCGTGACGGCCAATGAGTGGTTAAAATAAGTTTTCAATTTTAATTTCTTGTCTATAATAAGTTGCAAGACAAGGGTTTATATAATCAAGTGGACTGGAACTTTTACACTTTTTTTTTTTTTTTTAAAAAAAAAACGGAGTTAACATGGGGCGAAATCTCGTGAGGGTTCATCATAGTCTCACTTCACTTGGTACTAGGACTACTACGTAAAATTTTTGAGGTATGGTTTAACTCAAAACGCAGAGCTTTCATATCTCCAACATCACAAAGTACAAGCAGAGACGTGGGCACTCTAACTGCCTCTCGCTACGATCTCATCGAACCATATCCACATCACATATCTCTCTTTTCTTCTTAACCAACGAAACATATTTGAAATATAGATCACAAAGACACATTAATTAAACAGACCATTTTCTACACCTCTTCTTCTTCTTCTTCATCTTTTACTACCCAAACCAAAAAAGAAAAAAGGTCCTATATTAATATTATAGTAACCAAATGGCTCAAACCATGTTGCTATCCTCTAGCTCAGTCTCTAATTGCCATGTTGTGGATTTAAAGAGAGACCCTTTACTTCAAATCCGAGTCCAAAGACTGAAGACGACTAAGCCATTTTCTCAAAGTCTCACATTCAATCCACTTACCAGCTCTTCAAAATCTCCGGCTATTTCGACCGTTTTCGCTCTCTTCAAATCCAAGACCAAGGCTGCTCCCAAGAAGGTAAAAAAAAAAAAGTTATTTATTTTGTTTAATTAGCTCTTAATAATTTTTTTTCCCCTAATTTGGTTGGCAAATATCTTGAATTTGTCATTCTTTTTTAATCTTTGTGGTTTTGTTTTTTCAAAATTGTAGGTTGTGAAGTCGAAGCCAAAGGTTGAAGATGGTGTCTTTGGAACCTCAGGAGGCATTGGTTTTACTAAGCAGAATGAGCTCTTTGTTGGTCGCGTTGCCATGATTGGATTCGCCGTGAGTATTTTATTATATTTTTAGAACTATTTTTTTTTTTTTCTTGTTTGTATTTAAGACAGTCGAAAATATTCGAATACTTTTTGGTTTAAGAGCAAATGAAGTTAGTACAACCATTTCCTAGCTAGCTAGAAATGCACTCTGTTTTTCTCTAGGGAACTTTAAGAAAACGAATGAAAGGATAATAAGTTGACAACTTTGTTTGTTTGTGTTTTTGTTATTGTATTTTTTCTAAGCCACAATAATAATTTTGTTAATACAGAAATTACATAAAGCTAACCAAATTCGTATGTTGAGAAGTCTAAATTTTTGGCCAACTTATTTTTATCTATTTATTTATTGCTTAAAGAAGAATTTTAATTAGAGAAAAAAAATCTAGTTATGATCATAAAGGGTAAGTGTGTAAGCTTGGCAGGCATCCATATTGGGAGAAGCAATTACAGGGAAAGGAATTCTAGCACAGCTAAATTTGGAAACTGGAATTCCCATTTATGAAGCTGAGCCACTTCTTCTGTTCTTCATCCTCTTTACCTTGCTTGGAGCCATTGGAGCTTTGGGTGACCGTGGTCAATTCGTAGACGACCCACCAACTGGAATTGAAGGCGCAGTAATCCCTCCGGGCAAAGGCTTCAGATCTGCCTTGGGTCTTAAGGAAGGAGGTACTTGACTAATTGTCTCAAATGTTTATACTCGTAACAAATGTCAAATCATATCAGAATAAGTTCCCAGAAAATTGGTAATTCTGAAAATTTTATGTTGTTAATGTTGCTTATTATATATGTAGGTCCTCTATTTGGATTCACAAAGGCGAATGAGCTTTTTGTGGGAAGATTGGCTCAATTGGGATTTGCGTTCTCTCTAATTGGAGAAATCATAACTGGGAAAGGAGCTTTGGCTCAGCTAAACATAGAGACTGGAGTTCCTATTAATGAAATTGAGCCTCTGGTGTTGTTCAATGTTCTCTTCTTCTTCATTGCGGCAGTGAATCCCGGAACCGGTAAATTTGTCACGGATGTGGATGAAGAAGATTAAGATGTCTAGTGCATTTTTTGTTGAGACTGAAAAATATCTTGTTTGTAATATGTTTATCAAATTTAGTAGTATCTTCCCCATTACATTCCTTGGTCGCCTTACTTTTTTCTTTTCACAATTTTACTAATTCATTGATCAGTGTCGTTTGAAAAATCAGGATTAGTTGCACATTAGACCAGTCTGGTATAACGCACTATACTGTGAGTATGGAGGGGAAAAAAAACAGTTTTTGGTAAATTTAATTTACAAATTTGCTATGTTATATAAAAACAATACTTAAATATTTTGTAAACTATAAATTGTATGCTATAAAATGATAGTTTAGGCAATTTGTAATATGGCAGTTGAATCAGCTTTGAAAAGCAATATTTATTGATATTTCTCAATAAAATAGTGGTTACACAATAACTTCTAAAATCTGTTGATAGAAACTATGAACTTACCAAACGCCTCTTTCTCCCCCCCTTTTCTCTAACTATTTTAAAAGATAAAGGCAATATCTAGAATTAAATATTACAACCACGAGTGACAACGAGTCATATAGAAATCTGAGATTTTTTAGAAGGGCTAATCACGTAAAAATACCATCATTTTTAACTTTTTTGTAAAAAATCCCATATCTTTTGAATTTCTGTAAATTAATAACCCCTTTTATAAAATTCTGCAAATTACAATTTCTGTAAATTAATATCCTCACTTTTGAATTCTGCAAATTAATATCCTGACATTTACGATTTCTATAAATTAATACCCTCATCTTTTGTTTTCTTTGTATATTTATACTATGAGCAAATTAAAAGATGCAAACATCTCTCATTAACTTATTAAAAATGTTTAGATATTAGTATATTATCAAAATTATTTTATAACTACTTTTTTTGGTTAATTGCTAAAAAAAAACAATTTTGTTTTACCCATGTTTTTTTTTTTTTTTTTTTTACAATTAACTATTTTTACATCTTGTTCTAATTTTTTACTTTTTAAAAAAAAAATGAAAACTGAAATAAGCTAACTACAAATATTTTTCAGAAATTTTATTATTGTCTAACAAGTTTTAATTAAGTTAGTGATGACTACTACAGTTATAAATTTATAGGAATTTCAAATGTTAGGATATAATTTGCAAGAATTTTAATTGTTAGGGTATTAATTTGCAGAATTCAAAAGTGAGGATATTATTTTACAGAAATTTAAAAGTCATATTATTATTTTGTGAAAATTTAAAAGTGAGGTATTATTTTATAGACATTAAAAAGTCAGGATTTTTTTTTTGTAGAAAAGTTAAATTTTTAGAACGAAGAGAAATTTTTTTGGTAGGATGGAATGGTCCTTGGGATGAAATAGAATGACTATTCTTAAAAATCTTTATTCGTATATTTAGTTTGACACGAATATACAGAAATAGCATTCATATGAAATGATTATTAATCCACCAAAATGGTAGAATACTTGATCCTGGCTCCGTTTGGATCTTGATTTAGGGAGAAAAAAAATGAACTTTTAGGACTTTTATATTCTTTTGTTTGGATTTTATCAAATATTGAAGACAATTTTTCTGTAAGAGACATTTTTAATAAATTTGGAGAATTTTTATAATTATGAAAAGATTACAAGTGAAAAAGTTTTGAGAACTAAATTTTATAGAATTTTAGGAAAATATTTTCTCTCTCTTTTTATTTTAACTTTTTCCTCACAATTTTTTATTCTACTAAAATCCAAGTTCCAAACATAGCTTTAGTGTACCACTAGAACAGCCTTTCCATTCTAATGCTAAGTTATGTAAAAATTATTTCCAACATTATCCCTTAAATAATCTTTTAAATATGATATAACTTATTATTTTCTAAAATATTCTCAAACTTTTGAGGAGTACTATTGTGTGTACGTGTAATAAATAATTGATATGCATAAAAATAATATGTTGAATCAATTTATATTTTTATCTCGATATAGTAGCTATTTTTGTTATTATCAAATAATAAGAACTTTAAATATATTTTAATACTATTGGAAAATATAAAGTAAGGATTAAAGTTAGGGATATTTTTTTCAAATAGTTATTATTCCATTCCATTCCAATACAAATCAAAGACATTAATCTTGAATCCGACATTGATTCTAATATTCAACTAAACGTATGAATTCGAATTTCATTCTTTTTCAAATTTCATTGTTTTCCTATTCCGATTCCTATACTTTTCATTCAATCAAACAAAATGCCAGTTAATGCCATTAGGTCAAATTCACTCCGCTGACCGGTAAAGTCCTAAAAGACTATTTCTGGTTTCACTCACAGTGATTTACCAATCACATTCTAAAATTTTATTGAGTCGATTTATATAAAGAGAAAATCTATCTATAGACTTCCATCTTGAATGATATGACATCAATTCAATAGAATCTGTTAAATAAAAATTATCAAATAAGAATTCACATAGATATATACTTATGGGTTATTACTAGAGGAAATTTGATTTTTTATGGTAAACTTTCAAAAAAATTGAAAAAACCCAGAATTTAAAATTGTTCTGAAAAATTCTGAATTTAATTATAAAAATATCATTTTTAAAAATATTTTAAAAAATACCACTTTTTATTAATTGATGAGATACTTAAGGTAGCTAGTCGAGTTACCTGAGGTAACTTGAATAGTTACTTCAAGTAACTGAATTGGTTACTCTAAGTAACCTAACTGGTTACCTCGAGTATCATTGAAAAATACCAATTTTGAAGAAAAAATAGTCTTTTTCTCAAAAGTGTTATTTTTCTAATAATACTTTTAAAGAGTGATATTTTTCTAAATCAAACCGAGATTTTTCAAAAAAAATCAGTCCATTTGGGATTTTTTAAATTTTGGTACTTTGGGCCTGGATTTTTGTAATAAGCCCTTATTACTATAAAAGAAAAAGAAAAAAACTTTACATAATTTCATTTATAATAATACCACTTTTCTTTAAAATTTTATTTTCCATCCTAGGCTCACTTAAATAAATAGTAGGGATTCGTTAGATGTAGGAGTGACAATTCATGTTGTTGTGTTGAATTTGTATCATGTCGAGGCACATGTTTAACAAGTAATTATTAAATCTAAACTACACACATTTATTATTCGTGTCGTTATTTGCAAACCCACATCCAGCACGCTAAATAAACAGGTTAACTTATGAACTACACATTTAACATGTTATTTAAACAGGTTGTATTCGAGTCGTGTCCAACCTAATACGGCTTTCTAACTTGTGTACCGTTTACCCTATTAATTGAACTCAATTTAATATGTTAATGTTAAATATGTTGTATTTAGTTCAACCTGATATAATTTATTAAGATATTAAGTTTAACATGTTTATCTATTTCACCTTTCGAATATAACTTGATATAATCTATTAACTTATTTAACATTTCCAATATAACTAATCAGTTATAATAAATCAACTAAATATAATACACAATCTAAAGTTTAAACAAAAATAAAACTTTTAAGTTTTAGTATATAAAACATAGAGGGAAGTTTTAAGTCTTAATACACACAACTTAATATGAAGCCTCAAAAAAATTTAAACATGTTAACTGTGTCAATTTCGGATTTAGCAGGTTGACTTACTTTTGACCTGTACTTGTTTAAGATAAACTCAGACCTGCTAACTTCGTGCCAATTTCGAGTTCATGTCGGTCTCGAGTCGTGTTATCGTGTCGTGACCTAAATTACAGGCCCTAGTTAGAAGCGATATATTATTTGGATGGCTTTGTTAATATCTTTTCTCAAAATTGATAGTTATTTTTTTTAAATATAAAAATTGATAGTTATTTTTTTTTTTGAAATGTAAAAATTGATACTTATTAGTTATTAGTGTAGGATCAACTTATTGATAGTTACTATTGCAGACTTATTGATAAAAAAGAAAAAGTAATTAAATTTTTTCAATAATATGATTAAAGTTTTCCAAGTTGCTTCAAACTGGGCTTCCTTATCAGTAAATGTCAACTTAAACAGGGCCACGTGTAACCACAAACAGTGAAACCGTCTCCATGAATGATTAATTTAATTCCATTATTATTATTAATTGGTACTAAGTCAATATTTATTCTGAGAAATTAGATAATTTATAATTTTATTTTCTTAATTTTTCCATGAAAATTAAAGTTTCAAATTATAAGCTTAAACTAGAAAATTCCCCATTCACATTCCATTTTCCATCCATTTAAACCAAACCAAACCACGTCGGCACCCAAAAATTAAATAAATAGACTAACTTATAATAATAGAAATTTAAAATTAATAAAAAAAAACAATAAAAAAAAGTTAAAAAACGCACAAAAGCCAAGGGCCACCGCCCTCCTCAAGTGTATTGAACTTTATATTGATTATTCTCGCCCCTATGCTACTACTACTTCTTCTTCTTCTTCTTCTTCTTCTTCTGTTCCCAAGTTTTCCGAGCTGCTCTTCTTCTCTCGAAACAGCGTCGTTTTGGATCAAACTCTTCGCTCTGAAAACTTCGAGTGTTAGCGGTTACGGTGTAGCCCTAATTTGGCGGGTCACGTTCGCTTGACCTGTCGTACAGCTCGATTTTGCTTTGGCTCTTAACTGTAAATATCAAAAAATTCCTTTAAATCTCGCCTTGATTGTTTTCGTCGCCATAGCCGCGTTGACTTTTCTCGGCCTGGAATGGAGAAATTGACCTATGACAAAGATGGGTTTCAGAATGGAGTTCATCGTCCTTCTTTGTCTTATTCTTCTTCTCAGAGAGATGTTAGCTACAGGTTCAATCTCTCTCTCTCTCTATATATATATATACCTTTTCTTATCTGGGTTTAATTCTAATTTCGATTTTGGGTTGTTTGTTTGAGAAAATATTTGAAAAATTAATTGGGGGATTCTTAGTATTGCGTGATATGTTATAAATACAATGTTGTATGCTTTGTTCTTTGTCTGGGATTTTAGTGATGTTGTCTGCTTTGTTGATCCTTGTCTTGTTGGAGATGCATGCCTGTATTTTAATGCTTTTTATAATGATTTATTTAAGTGGGAAATAGAGAAAAATAATGCAGGTATTACTGACTCAATTTTGAACTTTTGGATCAGAATAAGTACCTTTCTTGCAGCTTTAATATAAAATTATTCTGGGGATAATCTTTTTTCTTCACATAGAGCCAGAAAGGCATAATAGAGGAACAAAAATGGTTATGAAGATATTGTGGCTTCTTTGTGGATTTTTAGTCAGTTATTGGCATGAAAGATTTGTCAAATCAATGGAAGTTTTTTATTATTACTTTTTTGGGATAAGAAACGAGACTAGTATCATTATTAATAAATTTATGTTACATTGTTGGAAATAAGGAATCTGAGCAAATCTCAAATGAATAAACCTTTAAATTCTTTTGCATTTACCAATCATAATGCTAACTAAGCTTAGCTCTATCCAACACTGAAAGCCCTTATCAACATTATCAAATATTCTTTTATTTCTTCTAACCAAACCAATCAACAAACTGTCAGACTTGCCCAATTCCATAGTTTCGGACTTCTTTTCCCACTGTTTTGTCCAGAGCTCAAATTACAAAGATCCTTTCACTTCCTAGGTAACACCTGCTGAGAATTAAATGGAAGTTAGTGATGGTAGATAAAATTGTTGATTCTAATCTGGAAGATGAAAGTTGATTCTAATCTGTCCTCAGATCTAGTGTTTAATTAATCTAAGGGGACTGCAAAATTCTTGTTATTGTTGTTTCTATCGAAGGGCTTTCAGTCTATTTCTTTGTCTTAGTCCCCGTAAAGGGGCATGAATTAATTCATTATGTTTCTTATAGGACTAATAAAAGCCTATTGATAGTAAGTTTTATCTATTTTGTGGTCGATAGTCTAGAAAGGGCTTATCAATTTCAATGAATATTGGACACTGGGTTTTAAACGGCTGTTTAAAGATTTGAATGAAGCTAAACATACCCAGAGTGTATGGTATTAACAATGTAAATCACAAACCCAAATTCAATTTTTCAAGGATATGTGACAGTGACTTGGGTTGAATCAATATGCTTTCTGCTTAATCTAGGATTGTATATTTGTGTTGTTATTTTTTTGTCTTTTCCCTTGTCTTCATCTTCATTCTTTTCAGGGTATCTTCTTCCTCCCCNAGTGCCATAGAAGATGTTGATTGCGTATCAATTTGATTCCCACAACATTGAATGATTGGACCTCTGTCATTATGAAACAGGGTCTCTAGAAAATTACCAAAACGTTGCGAGAAAAGTATCTTTCGAGGTCGTTATCAGAAACCCTTTTGAAGGATTCTTTTCAACTTTCTCGCTGATCTTCTTTTGCAACTTTTATTCCAATATTATTACAGAGCTTGCAGGACATATGGATGACCCCTTGTTCTAATAATATTAGACTGCGGTAGACTGATTACAAATGTTGAAGAGTAGCCAAATTCATTTATACTCTTACGTTAAAGATGGATCAAGTTTCTGATCTGATAATCTCCAAATAATTATGGTTTCCTTGCAATTTGTTATGATTACTGTTATTAATGTTTTTTCATCGATGTGTTTGAATTAAAATGTTTTCTTGTTTTTCCTTCCTGCAGCTGTGGCTCTTGTGGTTATGCACTAAATCTAAGTTCCTCCAACCGGAACATCTCAACAATTGGTTCAAAATATGGGAAATCTATAAAGCGAGGGATTATATCGTTCTTCTACATCGATGATAGCAGATTTACTCAGGTTGATGAGATTCAATGCGTACCCCATTTATCCAAGAATTCGTGGGGTTTGTTCCGTCGAAGAATCAAGCTTCTTTGTCGCAAATGCAATAACCATATTGGAATTTCTTATGATGATTATACAACTTCTTATCCGGTTGCATCAGAGGATACTGATTCATCTTCAGGCCATGAAGTTTCCAAACGGAGAAAGTACGATATCCGAATCCGTGCTTTACAGCCTTTATCCTCTGAAGAATCGGCTTTGTAGCATGACACACTGGGACAAGCTTGTACTGTTTTTTTTTTTTTTTTGGTGTTTGCCATTGAGGCATCCATTATCAACAGCGAGGTATTTGCATGTGAGACTATTTGTGTAAAGGCTTTCCTATTCTGGATTTGTTTTGCATTTGCTCCCGTTTATGTATTTAGAAGATTACTTGTACATATCAGTAATAAGTAAATAGGTGGTGTTGTATTTTCAGGTGAGTTGAATTATTGAACTGAGTTCATAAAACTCTCTTTCGAGTCTACTACTAAAAAAAAGTGTTAATTATTTTGAGCTATAATCGAGTAATTGAGCCACTTTTTTTTTTTTTTTTTCCTTTTTTTTTCCAGTACAATTAGAATGATGTTAATTTGCTGTCCTTGTTTTTTACGCCGTGAATTGGATGAGAATGTTAAAGATGGATGGAAATTAGCTTTTGCTTTGACTGTGAAATCGAGTCTGTCCCGTTATTCGCCAAATGGATCGTTCCAAACTGTAGGATTGCTCTATATTAAACTTCTATTGCATCTCCCACCGTGCTGTTAATTTGTTTCATACACAAATGCCTATATATATATATACGTGACTTTACATAAATACACAGATAACTGTAAACAATATAGATATACCCTTTCAAAATTCAAACGCATATAGTTTGCTATTGCATGAACAAAAGGAAAGCGAAATGTTGGCTAGGGGGCAAATGCGCATGAAGGATGACGTGAAACTTTTACTGACTACTAGGATTGTTAATGCAAAGAGTCTCACTAAAAGGAAAGACAAAATACACACAATCACGTGTCACTGATTGTATTTGTCCATAATCTTTTAAATAAGGTTTCACCATGTATGTACATAAGTGACTTAAAAAACATGCTACATTATTGTGTATGTATTTTGTATGCTATATTATGTATGTCTCTAGTATTATTCTATGGAAAAATTAGCCAAATACAAAATAAAAAAAATTACAAAAATTCCGTAAATACTATAAAAAAGAATATAACTAATAATGAAATTTCATATATTCAAATTTGATCATATATATGTTATAAAACGTAAAAAGATTGCCTTTCAGAAAAAAAAAAAAAAAACATAAAAAGATTGCTTGATTATTCGAAGACAAATACTATTCAATTTTAAAGAAGAGATCAATAATAACGGACAAGAAGGAAAAAGGTGGAGTTTAAAAAAGGTGAGTAAAAAATTATTAGGTGTGTGGGCAAAATTTTTTTTCACAACGGGTAATTTGGGATTAATGAATACTTAAGAGGTGTGGGAATAAAAAATCTTAAAATTTTATATTATTTGAGGGATTTGTTTATATTAAGGACGGGAAGAGAAAAAATTGGGTGACAATAGTCACCCTTTTATTAATACTAATTCTTGATTTGTACTATTTTATTTGGTGTTTTTCAACGGAAACTTGCACTTATCTACCTACTTATCATTACTACTTCTCTAAAAGTGACTAACATCTCATTATAAAAACAGATCACATCCTTTATCATTTATTGGACAAATTTCTTTTTTTGCCTGTCGAATTACGGGCTTTCTTCACTTCATTTGCGTGCAAAAGTTAGATCTGGTTGATTATTTCCCCTTAATAAATAGTACCCCGAATCAGCGTGTTAAATGACACTCACGAGAGAGAAGAGAAGGGAGCAAGTAGGGTAAGAGAGAGAATTTTTTTAAATAAAAAGTTTAATTTAATTTTTAAAAATAGACCAAAAGAGAAATAGTATACAACAGCTAATATGTTAGCATCACTGTCAAGTTATACGCGCACAATTTGAGGGAAGAACCAATTTCACAACAAAAAAGTTATACATAAGACTGAATACGATTCAAAAATTTGGTGGCAAAAATCCACAAAGCTTACAATTCTGGGAAAATGAAATATTGTCCTTATTTATTTCATCATTTATCATTATTTAACCAAACGATTATCTTGCATAATAATCTCATTATGCACCATTAGAGATGTTCACTCGTCGTGCTGTGTTAGCCTAGGTACATTTAGTTGCAGCACATTCGTGCCTCTTGTTGAGCCAGCCCAATCATAATTAATAATCACGTTGTGCCATGTCCTACCTGTAACGTGCCCATGTCCATTATCGTGCCGTTAACGTGTTATTATCATACTTGTCTATTTTTGTGCCTAATTATTCTTGTTTTCGATATTACATTATTATCGTATCTAATTGTGCCCATTTTTAATATTGTGCTGTTTTCATGCTTAATTGTACTTATTTCCAATACTATAGTATTTTTTTTTCTATCTAATTGTGCCAATTTCCGGTATTATGTTATTTTTATATTAATTATACGCGTTTTAATTACTATATTATTTTTATGCCTAATTGTGTCTGTTTATGATATTATGCTATTATTGTGTCTAACATTACCTATTGTTTGTATCATATATGATTTTTACGCCTAATTATTTCTGTTTTCAAACTATTATTAGTCTTGTGCAATAATTGTGCTTATTATTATTATTTTTTTTTTTCAAATTTAGTTCTTTCAATAGTATTAGTACATACTTACATATAAGTGGTTATGAATTATTAATTGTTATGTAATAAAAAGAAAATATTCAAAAACTTGAGATAACTTTTATATAAAAACAAGTTTTAATTGAAATATTACAAGGATATGTGAGAAATAATATTTAATTTTAATTTCTATAATTTAATTATATCCCAATTAGATTGGTGCCTAATCGTTTACTCAATTATATCAAAGTATATAGATCAAGGCTTAAAATTGACATCTACCTGGACTATATTTTTTTTCTCCTAACTTTTCAAGATTTTCTATTGAGTGTGAGTTTTTCTCTAAAACCATTAGTATCTTGGGTTGACTAGCTATTTGATCATTTTTTAGCCCAAAACTTGGTATATGACCAAATTCAAATGTTTATAACTAAAAGTCAGACTCACTTAATGATAAAAATAGAAATATAACATATTCCATAACTAAAGTTTTAAAAAGAATGGACATTAGGTTATAACTTTTAAAATATGGATCTCTATTTAAACTAATTTAAAAAATTGGTCATCCATCTAGTTTTCTCTAATACTTTGAACTCTTTGGCCAAAACTTATTAAATATTCGATTTTTTTTTGGACATTAACATAATATTTATAGGCATATATATTATTTTACCTGGAAAATATATTATTTCTATTTTTTTTTTATCTTTTACATTTATTGTATTAAAGTTATGCCAAAAAAATTTATATAAATTTAATCTAAGTATATTTTTTTGCAAACTATTTATTTTTCTTACTAGTGCCATTTGTCGTGCCTATGCTGTACCGACCTAGGTGTATTTACTTATCGTGCCGTGTCAACTTGGGTACAGTTTTAATCATATCGTGCCTATGTCGACTCATTAGTGACATACTGTTTTAACAACACTATACACAAATCAATTGCATCTTTGCAGAAGATGAAAGTTGGCATAATTTTGTGCCTTTGTAGAGGATAGAAGTTGAGCGTATTTTTTGCACTCTAGAACTTTTATTAACAAGAAGTCCTAACTCCGCCACTGCCAATAATGCTATGCGGCACCATGTGGTATCCAAACAACATATAATGTATTAGTCTATTAATTGATTATAATTACACTTTAGGTAAGACCCGTGTAGAACCTAATCTGTTAGTTATAATTAATCAATAATAGACTGATAAATTATGTTGTGTTGGGCACTAATGATGCTCCATATAACATTATTTTGCCAATAATAATTCTATGATCTTTAGCGTACTTACGAAGTCCAAAATGTTGTCTATTCAAAGCATGAATTTAGTAAAGAGAGACCTTATATTAGCTTTGTATAACTTACAAAGTCTTAATTAAATGCTATGTTCGGGTTTATGGAAATCAATATCTCTTTGAAGCCAACACGTGGCAAGGGAATCGAAGCAAGAAGGCAAAAGCCAATGAGTGGAAATGGATTAAGAATCATAAAGATACCGCGAGCCACGTGCCGACTACCGACCAGTGCTACTTCTTGTTGTAACGTTTTAACGTTACTAAGGGGTGGTACAAACGTAAACAAACGGAAATGGCCATTGATGGCCATTGAAGCACGGTGGTAACCGGTTTCGGTTTCAAAAACTATGAACTGAGAGGTTTTGATGAAAAACCTCTATAAATAGTTTTCTTGGTCCTCTCACTACTCACCTTTTAGATATAGACGCCATCACACGCGGTGAGCAAGTGTGAGAAACAGACAACGTCATTCCGCTAAATTTTCTCTGTTTTTCAAGCAATGGCTGGAGGTATGTCAATTCATTGTTTTATGTTACAATGATATTAGAAATAAGTTTATATTGTTGTTTTTTGCTTTCATTTGGTATCAGAGCCAGTTAATATACCTCTGCCTTGTGTTTTTATGTTTACTGTAAAAAATGTCCGAAAAGAACTTTTGATTTGCAATTCTGTTTTCGGAATTTTTTGATGAAAAATGAGGTTAGAAATCATTAGGTAATTGATTTTCTAACAATTCTGTGATTTCAAACGTTAAAAATGGTGTCCGGAGGGCTGAAAACGAAACGGGACAAAATCGGGTCAGAAACGGATCGAAACCGGGTCAAAAAGACCCGGCTGAAGGTTGAAGACGACGAAAAATGACATGTCGTTTTTCGTCGTCGTTTCTGTCGTTTCAAAAAAAAACGACATGTCGTTTTCTTCAGCTTCAAAAAACGACATGTCGTTTTCACTCGGAACTTTGGTTTCTGTCGTTGGGAAAAACGACATGTCGTTTTCTTAAGTTGAAAAAATGACATGTCGTTTATATGGACAGTTTTCAGTGGTCGTTTTGTCAAAACGACTTGTCGTTTTTATCTGGCTCAAAAACGACTTGTCGTTTTTTCACTGTGAAACGCAGCCTTTTCGTTAGTTAAACGACACGTCGTTTGGCACCAGTCGTTTGGCAAAAACGACATGTCCTTTTGGACACCAATATTTTCAAAAAAAAAAAAAAAAGAGGATTTTTTCCAGAATTTTATATTCGGTTTTTGGTGAAAATTTTCCATAATTTCAATACTTTGTGTAAAATTTCATTAATGTTTGGTGCTTAATAATAATATTCTTATTTTGGTATTTAATGAATATTATTTTGAGACACTTAATTTCTTTAATGAAATTTTTATTATATTTGCATATTTAAAAAAAAAAATTCAATTCTGTATATTTTATGTGCCTAAATTTTTGAATATGTGTGTATAATTTACTTATATGCATGCGATATTTGTTTAAGTTATTTAGTACATAAATAATTTATTTATTGAGCATTAAAATAAATATTTTTATGCAAATATTTTTCATACTTATGGAATTGAATTATTTTATGTATAAAATCATATTAGTGCATAATATTTATGTTTAAATTATGTAATTTATGTTTATGGAAATTTTGTTTTACAAATTTTAACATATCCTTTAGTTTAGATATTGTTAGAATTTGTGGAATTTAGGTTTATTCTCATAAAACTTGATTTTATACATAAAACTTTAGTTAAGTGCCTTTTTTTTTAGCACATGAAGACTTGTAAAATGTTCACTAAATAAATATAGATAATTATTTAGATGAACAATTAGGTTATGAATAATTCATAAACAATTATGTGGTTGACATGAGAAAGCATGAGCTAAGGAAGTTCCACACAAACTAGTTCTGAATAAGCCATTGTGCCACTAGTTTCCCTGGGAACGCTACTCTGTCTAGGAATTGGTTTTTAATGAGGCAATGTCCGACCAATATTCTGGGAGTATACTTGGTAAATGCCTATCACGATACTGTATAATTGTTCTTAGGCATTAAGTAGAGCCTGGAACATAATATAATAACTGTCTAGTGATCAATATAATTTTAGTTAATTGAAGAGTAGCCACAGCATTTTTAATTAATTAAAATTATATATTAAGTTTAAGATCACATATAGAATAAGACATAAAATTGTAATTAATTATACTTAATATAATAAAGTTTATCCCACAGGAAATTTTATTATATTTATATAATTAACTAGGATAAAATACCATATTATTTTCATAATTTACCCACAGGTATTATGAATTAGTATATAATCTGGTAGTTTTGTCATTGAGGATAGAATATCAGATTATTTAGAATGTACCCATTTAGTTAATAATTTGTCATTTCTATCATAAAGAAAAGATATTCTATAAAAATTTAGCCCACAGGCAATTTTTATTAGATATAGTTTAATGCATGTATTACATTGGTAACACATGCAATTAAGTTTATGTAGGCCTCAAATTCTAATATAAGCCTTCTGAACTCTTTTCAGTATCTCAACCTGCTAGTCACACTGATATGCATCTAGAAATTTCAGAACTTAGGGGTGACAACTATAAAGTATGGAAAGAGAGGATACTCCTCCATTTAGGGTGGATGGACATAGATTATGCTATAAGGAAAGACGAACCACCTGCAGTAACTGACGAAAGCACTCCTGGTGAAATTGCGCTATATGAGCGATGGGAGAGATCCAATCGGCTCAGTGTAATGTTCATAAAGACAAAAATTACTGCTAGTATAAGGGGTTCTGTCGAACAGTATGACAAAGTCCGAGACTTGCTGAAAGCTATTGACGAACAGTTCGTCACTTCAGAAAAGGCTTTGGCAAGCACCCTAATCGTGAAATTCTCTTCTCTCCGTCTCACAACCGTTAAGGGTGTGCGTGATCATATCATGCAAATGCGGGACATAACGGCTCAATTGAAGAAATTGGAGGTAGATATATCAGAGTCCTTCCTAGTGCACTTTATTCTGAACACCCTTCCTCAACAGTACGGGCCTTTTAAGATCTCTTATAATACACATAAAGATAAATGGTCCATAAATGAATTAATGACCATGTGTGTTCAAGAAGAGGAGAGGCTTGTTATGGAATTGGGTGAAAGTGCAATGTTGGCTACAGTCCGCGGGAAAAACAAAGCTGATAAAACCGACAAATCTCAGGCTTCCACTTCTAAGCACAATCAGAAGGGGAAAGGTAAAATACCACCTCAAGCTGATATTAAGAAGGAAAATAAGTGTTTCTTCTGCAAAAAGAAGGGGCACATGAAGAAAGATTGTGCAAAGTTCAAGAAGTGGCTTGAGAAGAAAGGTAATCTATCTTCATTTGTTTGTTATGAATCTAATATGGCTAATGTTAATATTAACACCTGGTGGATTGATTCTTATCAGGCAACAAGATGGGCTCACGTGTGGAGGGAATAGGAACATGCACCCTTATCTTAAACAGTGGCTTTGTCTTGGTTTTAGAAAAAACTTTTTATGTACCAAGTTTCTCACGAAACTTGATTTCTGTTTCTAGACTTGTTCCGTTGGATTTTTCTTTTACTTTTAAAGACAATAAATTTAGTTTATTTAATAAATCAAATTTTATTGGAAGTGGAATTTTATCTGATGGTCTATATCGTATTTACTTACAAAATGAAGCCACTAATAGTTCTTTGCATGTTCACACTGGTACTAAGAGGTGTAATATTAATGAGGACTCTTCTATGTTATGGCATCGGAGATTAGGTCATATCTCCATAGATAGGATTAAGCGATTAGTAAATGACAGAGTACTTAGTACTCTAGATTATACTGATTTTGAGATTTGTGTGGATTGCATTAAGGGTAAGCAAACAAACAAAACTAAGAAAAATGCCAATAGGAGTTCGAACATATTAGAAATCATACATACGGATATATGTTGTCTAGACACAGATATGCCTGGTCAGAAATATTTTATCACTTTTATTGATGACTACTCACGATACATGTATGTGTACTTGCTTCATAACAAGCATGAAGCATTGGATGCCTTCAAAGTCTTTAAGGCTGAAGTTGAGAACCAATGCAAGAAACAAATAAAAATAGTGAGGTCAGATAGAGGTGATGAATATTATGGTAGATACACTGAGAATGGACAGGCACCAGGTCTTTTTGCTAAGTTTCTTCAAGAACATGGGATTTTTGCCCAGCACACCTTACCTGGTTCTGCAGATCAGAATGGTGTTGCTGAAAGAAGGAACCGAACACTCATGGACATGGTGCGTAGTATGCTTAGCAATTCCAATCTTCCTAAATTTTTGTGG
>JXTC01000014.1:160914-180542 GCA_002914845.1 Trema orientale | reverse complement strand
ATTGTAATACATAGATGTTAATACTCGCATTTATGGGGACCTTTCACTATGATTCATGTATTTTGTTACTCAAAGAGATTTTGAGTTAACGTTTGCACTAAGTGGGAGAATGTAACGTTTTAACGTTACTAAGGGGTGGTACAATCGTAAACAAACGGAAATGGCCATTGATGGCCATTGAAGCACGGTGGTAACCAGTTGAAACCGGTTTCGGTTTCAAAAACTATGAACTGAGAGGTTTTGATGGAAAACCTCTATAAATAGTTTTCTTAGTCCTCTCACTACTCACTTTTTAGATATAGACGCCATCACACGCGGTGAGCAAGTGTGAGAAACAGACAACGTCATTCCGCTAAATTTTCTCTATTTTTCAAGCAATGGCTGGAGGTATGTCAATTCATTGTTTTATGTTACAATGGTATTAGAAACAAGTTTATATTGTTGTTTATGCTTTCACTTGTTGCACTTGCATAAATCTCTTCTGATTTTAATTTAAACATATGATCACGAAACTAGTAGCGAAAAATGAAAAGGGGCATTTAATTACGACAAGTAATGTTGCCGACATTTTTTTTTTTTCCAATTTTTTTGTCGGTGTGGTGGTTGGAAGTTGGGGTTTACTAACCAAGGTGTTTGTTGACAATCCTTTTTATGGAATGGTTGAGCTGTGAAAAAATATCAAAATCTTACACATAGATAGAAGTAGAACCTTGCAAGATATTCCTTTACCATCCAGCAATTCATGATCTCTATACATATCACATATGTAGAACAATAGAAAGACTTTGGGTTTTAAGCCGTTCTAAGACCCTGTGTGCTTAATATCTTTCTGTTAATATTTTTCTTTCAGTTAATTGCACGTGTTGATCATGGTATGCTTGCTACAAGAAACTGATCAATCGAAGAAATACAAATTTTCTGACATAGTGTTCAGTTTAGCGTAGTTTGTTGATTTATCGTACGTCGATAATTTTCGAACGATATTCAATACTAATTTGCTGTGAAATGGTCCCTTGAAGACAGTCTATTACAAATAAAGAAAAATAAAAACTTTGCAACGAAAAACTACCACTAAAAAAAAAACTTTACTTTTAGTTACAATAAAATCCGTGACAAGTTTTAGTCGCAAAAGTGTAATTTGTCGTAACTAGTCACAGCTAATTTCATTACTATATATAAAAAATAATTATTAAAAGTACATTAGTTACAACTTGTGAGTAAATGCTATTTTCTAGCTACAAATTTTTTTTACTTGTGACTAAATACCACTTAAAAAAAAATCTTTTGTTGTAGCTAAAATATTGTCACAAAATTTTCATTAAATGGTGACCTTTGTGTGTGTGTGTGTGGTGGGGGGTCAGTGAACATATCAAATTTGAAAGAAGCTTGTGAAAATATAGCTTTGATATTCAATAGTGTGACAGCCAGATAGGCTGTCAAGACAAAAATGCAATTACTCGGAGAATCAGATTTGTCTCAACATTCTTTAAAGGCGTCATAACAAAAAAGAAAATTTTCTAGAGGATCATAATTCATCAAGACATTCCATACATATATGAGGGAGGCGATATTGCACCCTTTTTTTCTCTCTCCACCTCCTTTCTAAATAGACCCTTCTAAAAGTTTTAAAATTTTAAAATTGCTTTTCATACACCTTATAAATTTTCATTAATTACAAAAATACCATTAGTAAAGAATTCTTAAAGAATTTCTTTTCCCACCTCCAAATACTTTACTATCCATTACTTTTTAAATCGACTTTTTTGGCTCTTATTTTCGAATTTAATGATTTTGAAAATATTGAAAGTTCTACCAAACGAGTTTAAGCATCTTGTACAAGCTTCAACCTTTGAAGCATGTTGCTTAATGAGGGAGGAGAATATGGGTTACATAATGGAATTTGCTAAGAATTTGATAATAAGGTTCATGGAGAACCAAAAGGAGAGGAATAGGAAATTTAGGGAGCATATTTAGCGATCAAGGATCGCTGCAACAAGACCAGGGACATAACCCAAAATGTAGTTATTAAAAAAAGAAAACGTAGATTCAAAACCTAAGACATAATAGTCAAATAAAAAACAAAAATGTAAATTAAAAAAAGACCAAATGCCAATTATAAATACAAGGAAGAAAAGCAAACACCAACACGAGTATAGAATTGAGATCAACAATGATAAAATCTAATTTTCTTTTCTCATGAACACAAAATAAGAACAAATAAACATTAATAATATTGAAATTAAATAATCTTACTTCATTAATTGCAATTTAAATTATTCATAGAAAAAGCTTCCGTAATCACAATTTATTCATCCATGCTTATAAAATTAGAATTTTATAAAATCTTGATTTCTTAAGATTTATGGCATAATATCATACGAATACTGTACTGGAAATAGAGTTTAATTATTTAATATATATGAAAATATTTATGTTACCTTTTAAGGGTGGCAATAGAGTCACCTTTTATGTAATTATGTCAAATATGATTATGGCACGTATAGAGAAAACTCATTGAATAACATTTCTCAAGACTGCTAGAACTAAAACTTAATAACTTCTTCTACATATTGTTTTCCTCTTACTTGTTCTTTTTTTTTTTCTTTTTTTTTTTGAGAGTTTAAGTTTGACTTTAATTTTTCTTCCTGGAAAGAAGTTCAAACATTAGTTTTTTGTTTTTTCCTGACTGAAGTTTGAATATTGATCTGTTATTAAACAACAAATCAAATTAACTGATGGTTTTGTGTTGTCTTTTGTCTCTTCTCACATTTCTTCTGAGGGAGATTTTACTGAAACCCGAAGTTATTAAAGTCTTAAAGACACCCCATTTTCATAATAAAATGACAAAAGATTACAATTTAAAATAAGGATAACTAATTCAACACCAAAGGAAAAATAAAACAAAAACTGAGGAGCCTCCCTCTTTCTCACTCTCCCTTGCCGGCTTCATAACTTAATTTGCATACTCCATATCTCCATCACCGCAATTCTGTCCTTTGCATCATATGGTTAATTATTCTTCTAGTCTCATTTTATTGCGTGTTCTTTTTTTTTTCTTTCTTTTATGAAGTTGTACGAGGCAATAATATATAAACACGAAATCATGTGCAAAACAGAAAGATAAAAACAAAAATAAAAGAATGAAAATGATAGATATCTAGAACCATAAACGTGGTGACATGGATTTTGCAAGAAATCAACTAAACTATATACCCCGAATGCTTCCAAGTTGAGTGACAGGTGTGACAAGACGAGCAGTTTTGTTTTTTTTTTTTTCATTTTTTTTTTGTTTTCTTGGCAATACAAAAAGAAAAGCAGTCTTTTCCCAAATTTGGCAAAAAGACTTATATTTTTAATTTCTTTGTAAAATAATTTTTTTCCACAATTCTCGATCTCGCTTAACTCCATATTGGAACTTGCTCAACGACATACTCAACCATGCAAAAAATCATTTTGCAAAAAGTTTTAAAACACATATTTTTTTGTTAAAATTTACTTTCAAAAGATTCATTTACTTAATTTTTCTTATTATTATTTTTTCTTTTTAAAGAGGAAGAAAAAAAAGGCTACGAAGAGAGATAAAAGTGCGGAGGAAAGTGTCCGAGAGACTCAAAGGTAGGGACTCTGTAGAGATAATAGTACCAAGGAGAAGTGAGAGTAGGAGAGGAATGAGTCGGGTGCTTCAGTACTGGAGGGATGAACTAGGAGGTGGTGTACCTTTTACATGTTGAAGTTGTCCTATACAGTCACTTTACATATAAAATCGGTGCTTTTATTTAGTTCTAATCCAAGTTTTTGAACAGGAGATGAACATATACAGAATTCCAGTGTTTTGCTTAGACAAGTTTTTTTGTTTATATTTTGTTTTAAAAAGATAATAATTTAGTGTTTAGGAATATACAATAACTCAGAAACTCTATAATGGTAACACTTAAATTCCAACTTCTTCATAAGAAGATAAAGGAATATTTGACAATCAATTGACACTTCAAATCACCGTAATTGATTGATCTATTATTTTTAAAACAAACAATTGTAAAGTAACATTACATATGGTTTTTCTCAACAAAAAAAACAAAAAAAAAACATTATATATGGCGCAAGTTTTTGTTCTTTATCAAGAAGACATAAGTTCTAAAAAGAAAATATATGGGTGAGAGTTTTTCAAAACCAACAACGGAAAAGTATAATGGATGCATGGATGAGGAATTTTTTTTATTGTTTTCTTTTAATAAACAATTTTGAAATTATAAAATATTGAAAATGTGTGAGGAAAAACAAGGATTTGCCCAAATGACAACATGAGAATATGAAATTAGCAAAATAATTTTTTTTTCTCCTTTGTTAACATTGAACAACCATCAGTGTAAGTGTAATTTTGGTCGCGCAAGAAATTTTTTTTTCTTTTCTTTTACAAATAAAAATTTCAGGAAAAACATTAAAAATTTTAAAGTATTTACGATGGGTCACAACCCTTTTAACACTCTTGAACATTTAAAAAATGGAAGGAGAACATTTCGAAAAAACAAAAAAAATGGAAGGAGAAAGAGTAAAAATCAAAAAAAGGTGACAATAGACGACCCATGCATGAAGAATTAGTGTAAAGTCTAGGAGCCGTATATGTTGCCTATTTTATTTCCTACCTGTATTTGTCTTTGTCCCTGCAATTAAAATGATGTTTGAATTTTCAACCCCCACCCAAAAAAAAAAAGAAAGTCATTCTAGATATTTCTTTACCTAACTATATCCTCCAAGCTTACCCCTCCTAAGTCTTGATTATAAACCTCTAAAGTGCTCGTATCTGATTATTATGATTTTTGGTCTCCCCTGCTCCAATATGGAGTCTCTTACATCTCTCCTTTATTCTTGTATTCTTTTGTGGTTTGTTACCATGATACATCCCATCTTTGCTTCAGAACACTGTGATTTTCCTGCAATCTTCAACTTCGGCGACTCGAATTCGGACACCGGAGGATTGGCCTCTGCCTTTCCAGCATTTCTAACTCCCCCCTATGGGGAGACCTATTTTCATGAGCCAGCTGGGAGATTTTCGGATGGCCGGCTTATTATCGATTTCATAGGTGTATTTTATTTTCTCTCTACAATTAATTTGCATTTTCTTTTGAGCTATATATATATATATATTTATTTGTTTAGTTATATGTTTAACTCTTGGCTTTACATAATAATCAACTACTGCAAAACAATTATTTATTTATGTAAACAAATTTATTACTTTGTGATCAGTCTAAACTAATTGAGAAAGTACACGTTTAAAAATATTCTTTGTTACTCTTTCGTCACTTATTCTCAATTTTATAACCGAATACTGATTCTATACCAATTATTAAATTTAGTTTTCGTGTGTTGCCTAAAGGTCTCATGTTAGTCTATCTCAGTTAAGGATTCAACTGAAAATATTGTCAAAAAGAAAACTTGAAATGTTTATTAAAATTAAGATTAAGAACATTGCTCTTGATTTAATAAAACGAGACTTTTGTAATAATTTAGAAAGTAATGGTATAATAAATATACTTTGACGATTAAGGATGAAAAAAAGTACTAATGGTCCAAAGACGTGTGATTTTAGCCAATTAACTTTTCAACATATGGTCCATGTAGTTTTCAAAGTGGCCAACGGGGACTTTTGGTCAAAATTATAGCCATGCAATAATTTACACCATTGCATGGCTAAAACTTAACTCATGAAAAAATGTACTTTTGCGTTTCAAAGAAAAAGAAAAACAAAAAGAAAAAAGGGGACTTTTGGTCCCAGTGATGTCGTCTTGTCTTCGGGTTCACACTTATAGAAGGTAATCAAAACAATAATTGAGTCTTTCAAAAAAAAAAAAAAAACAATAATTGAGTTTGGAATTAAAATAATCTTTTCTTCATTTTAAATACAAATTTTCAGTAAAGAAAAAAAAGTCTTATTGGTATTAATTTGCATTGTTAAACAATAAGATTTACCCTTTCAACTTTGGACACTATTTAATCTTTGTACACAAACACTTTATCTTTTTTTTTTTTTTTCCAATCGTCTTTTCTGTATTTAATGTAAAGCACGTGCACCTATATAGTTACATTGCATAGATACATTGACAGTTTTATCCTAAACATATCTCAATTAAAAGAAAACTCAATTTTACTCAAAAAAAAAAAAAAACTCAATTAAAGGGCCCTTAAAAAAAAATCTACTACTTTTATAAAATGACTAAATGAGAGAATAAAACTACTGAAAAAAATTATAACGAAACAAGAAAAAAAAAGAAACACACACACACGAAGAGTGACTTCCAACTTTATTAATTTTGTAGTTAAGAGAGAGAGAGAGAAATTCTTATTTATTTGCAAATTAATTTATGTGATTCATTCCAGCAAAGAGTTTTGAGCTCCCTTATTTGAGTGCATATCTGAATTCCCTTGGGACCAAATTCGACCATGGAGCCAACTTTGCAACGGCAGCTTCTACAATCAGATTGCCCAATCGCATTATACCAGGTGGTGGATTTAGTCCCTTCTATCTTGACATCCAATACACACAATTTGTTCGACTCAAATCCGTATCTGAAACGACGAGAAAAAGATCATCAGGTAAAATCTTGTAACTATAGTTCTCAACTACTAGTCATAGCAACATCACTTTACAGTTTTCATAGTAACTTTATAATCACAATCCTAAGGTACATAAGGTCTCACCCTTTTCCGAAACTATTTTTGTGAAGAGATCATGTGTAACGGTACAACGCGTGTAAAGTACGCACTTGTAATTTTTGTAACTATAAATTTGTTGCGTTTAATTTTGCAGGCAAAACACATGCGCGTACCTGGTTGACGCCAAAAGACGAGGAGTTTAAGCGGGCTTTGTACACGTTTGATATCGGCCAAAATGATCTTGGCGAGGGTTTCTTTGCTAATAACACATCCATACAGGATGTTAATGCATCTGTTCCAGACATTGTCAATAGCTTCTCAACAAACTTTAAGGTATTTTTATTTATATGTATATATATATATATATTAATAAGATGGGGCTTTTATTCTTGGAATCCATACAATACAAAGGTTTTACTTGCTGAGATAGCATTATCCAAATTTTCCAAATTCGGTTACTATCTAAAATATCAAATGATGACACAAAAATTTTAGTTAACGTCAATTTTTTATTGGTAAATGGCTGTTTATTTTAGTTTTCACACAAATTATAACCTCAAATATGTTTCAAGTATGCCAATGTTTATATCGAATAAATCAGTTAATATACTCGATATATTAATTCATACGCGCCATTTAGCTATAAAAATTAAAGAAAAATGACATTTAGTATAATGAAGTGTCAAAATCTGTCATTTCGCTAAAAGCTTCATTTTTTCCACTAAGGGGAAATGGAAGGCCCAAATGATTGAGAACTTGCCCAATCCGCATGACCTCCAACCCAACTTAACTAAGCGGACCAACCCGACTAAATTTATATCGGGATTCTAACACATCTATCACAAAAACAAAAAAGAATTACAAAAATACGATGGCTCAGATTTTTTTTTCCCTCTAATTTTTATACATTTTTTAAAATAAAAATACTACTTTTAAAAAAAAAATTAAAAATATTATTTTTAAAATGGTAACTAGTTACTAGTGTCTGAAAATTGGTTACCGATTACCAGTTACCAATAATATATCGGTTATAAATATTTTTTGTTATTAGTTGCCATTACTCGAAAATTAGTTACCGGTTGCTAGTTACTATTTTAGAAAATGACATTTTTTTTAAAACAATTTGTATTTTTTAAAAATCATAGTACCGGATCTGAAAAAAAGTATACCTAACATATATTTTCAATTCTTTTCTAAAAACACCCTGCAAAAATTTTCATATTTATATTTCCATCAAATACAAATAATTCATTTTTCAATTGTAGCTAGTTCAAAAACTTGATGGACCAAAAAAACCTACTAGGGGAAAAATTAGTCTGAGTAGCAGTTTTGGAAGATTGTAGTAGAATCATAGTAGTTATCGGTAGTTTTTCCCTAAAGAAAACTGCAGTAAAACTAGTACAATTTTTCAGAACTGCTATCCACGAAAAGATGCTCGAAAAAAAGAAAGGAAAAAAGAAAAAGAATATGAATTTCTAAATTCTTTTTTGATACTAACGAGAATTTTTTTTATCATGGTGTAGAATATATATAACATTTCGGGAGGTAGATCATTTTGGATTCACAACACTGGGCCAATAGGTTGTCTTCCCTACATTTTGGCAAATTTCCCGTCAGCCGAGAGAGATGAGGTTGGTTGTGCCAAGCCTTTCAATGAAGTAGCTCAGTATTTCAACTACGTTTTGAAGCAAGCTGTTGTTCAGCTCAGGAAGGATTTTCCTTTGGCTGTTATTACATATGTAGACGTCTACTCAGTCAAATACTCTTTGTTTACTGAGCCTCACAAATATGGTAAGAATGTTGATGCCATAGTGAAAGATGCTTTTTTTTTTTTTTTTTCCATCGTCAAAAACTTATAAATTACCCTTGAAATTTACTCTCACTAGCATGACATTCTTTTTTATATGGGTGTGGTCATACTTCGAAAAAAATATGTGTAGTTAGAAAATGTGTCACGTTAGTACGTATAAGTAATTTTTAGAATAATTTATTTGTGTCCCTAGCATTACTATTAAGTAATGTGATATAATTTTAAATAACATCTTATTTTAAATTGAGACTATACTATTTATAGTTGCGTTTTCAAAAATTATATCACATCAATTGGTACATTTTTATCATGGCATATTAAATCAGAGGTTAAAAACTTTCTAACACAGAGAATCTCAACTAAGGAAATAATGTTATTTCTGACTTGCAGGATTTGAGCTACCATTAGTGGCTTGTTGTGGCTATGGAGGAAAGTACAACTATAGTGATACCGTTGGTTGTGGAGGAACAATAACAGTTAATGGAAGCCAAATAATTGTGGGCTCATGTGGACAAGTCTCGGTTCGAGTTAATTGGGATGGAATTCATTACACTGAAGCGGCTAATAAGTATGTGTTTGACAAAATTTCAACCGGGGCTTTTTCTGATCCACCTCTTCCTCTAAGAAGGGCATGTTACAAATCTTCGGTTTACCAAAGATTTGCTTGATAACATGAAAGGGTGAAATCTGTTGTCATGTTAGATGTTGCAATATCACTGTTGCAGACATTATTAGAATATTTAACCTGATACTTTTAAAGTGTTTGTTTGAATTTTACAGCTGTCATATGATTGAATAATTGTTTAATTTTATAGAGATTTGATTAGAATTATTTATGGTTAATGTTTGCCTTGCATGAAAATTAATCTTAATAATTCTTCATAAAAATTAATCTTAATAATTCTTTCTTGTTTAAGTCGTTTTAATGTAGATTCAATTAATATGTGATTGAATCAATCAATTATAAATTAGTCTAATCAGATTCTAATTTTATTAGGTGCATTTTTGAACTTTATTTCACCTAATCTTTTTGACAGCTCATGTGAAACTTATATAGAAATAATCTTGTTGTGAGAAAAAGTAAAGGTTTTTATTTCTAAAAAGAATTTCAAGATTATTGTTTCCTTTTATATTATAAGCTGATTCTATATATGTTTGAACAGTTTTATTATGTTGATTTGCTTATCAATTTAGGAAACAAATCAACAATTTTCCTAGAATATTACACATAACTATTTTAGATAGGGTCAATATTGTAATATCGCTGGATAGAATTAGCATTCAATTTCATATCAGTCTTAATTACGATTTAGTTACTTGTGACTGATTATTTTATCTTCTAATTATCATTTATTGTGATTGAACGTGACTTGTAGATTGACAAGTAAAAGAAGACCGCGCTATAAATAGGAGTCTGAGTTAGAATCCTAAGTGTGCTATGTATGTTTGTTATTGCAATTAGAGCAATACTTTGTTAAATCTATCTGTACTTTATATTGTGAAACTAGGAGGATTCTTAGTCATAAAAGTACTTTGGGAGAAGTACAACAAATCTTCGAGAGAAAGTAAGTTCTGAAAAATTTGAAAAGAATTCAACAGAAGGAATCATATCAAATCGAGGAAAGCTCGCTAGACGGATTAGTGAAGGAGTACTTGTATGTTGCAACATTTGAAAGAGGAAGTCTTTAAAATTTGATTAATATTTGTACACATGTTGATCTTTACTAATAAATTTATTTCTCTGGGTGTGTCCCCTTAGATGTAGCTAGACTATCGGGAGATAGTTAAACCAAGTAAAAATATTGTGTATCAATTTTTACTTTTCGTTGTTACAACATCCATATTACAAATTTTTGCATAATTGTCCTACATAATTAATTGGACAATTAATTATATTCTTGTAAGAATACAAAAAACGGTCCTAACATAACATTTTTATTTTTTATTTTTAGTGAAACTAATGATAATGATTTTCTCAACCTATATCTTGTTATCTATGTATGCATATGTAAATAACTATATCTTGTTATCTATGTATGCATATGTAAATAACAAATATGAAAGAACAAAAAATAAAAAGGTTGTCTATGTATGCATATGTAAATAAAATGTTTCATGGAAATAAATCAATTATAATAACTCTCTTTAATGAAGAAAACTAGTGGGTAATTATGATTTCCTTCCTAGGCTTACATAGGAATTGGTTTGTCAAGATTTTTTTTTTTAAAGAAAAAAAAGACGCAACGATCTGGATAATTCTGTAATTAAATCTACAATTGTTCATATGAAAATGTTATAAAGCAAGACTACTGTTGAAAAAGCGGTGCATATGTAACCAAATCTCATTGATATCATGTGTACATTGAAGTGTTGGGTTAGTACTCATTTGGTCCCCCATTTTGACATGCAGGATCAAAAGCAGTAAGAGAAGCATATTACAGCACTGTTGTAGCATGTTTATGAATTACTAAAATAAGTAAGGCCAGGGACACTTCCTTTTTTTATTCACCGAAAAAAAAAAATTACACATGTGACTACAAAATTTTGCATTGTATGATTCCACTTTGACATAATATCTGATTTAAAATTATATTACATCATTTGGTTAAAATCCTCTTGGTGCATAAATGAGTATACTTGACATTACACAACTAAAATACATACATCATAGAAATAATAAGGTTTAATGGCATAAATAGTCCCCGAACAATCTAATTTATGGTAATTTGGTCTTTACAGTTTCAATTATAGTAATTAAACTCCTAAATTTGTTGATTTGTAGCAATTTGGTCCATGAATTGTCTGAATTGTAATATGTTATTAATTTTTTTTAATCAAAAACACATATGAGAAGCATGTGGTGGCATTTGAAAGTGTATTAAAAAGTAATTTGGTAATTTCAAGTATAAAAATAAACAATCACAGAAAATATTCTTCAAATTTCCAGCTTCAAAAGCTCAAAATAATGCAAATAATACATATTTACAAATAATATATATTTCATTCTCTTCAAATCCTTTTGTTCAATTTATTTTCTTTAAATATGCTTTTAGATACTAAAAAAATGCTCCACACAAGTGTTTTTGGTCAGAATTTTAACAACAGGTTGTAATTTAGACAATTTAAAGAATAAATTACTTCAAATCAGAAAATTCATAACTTTAATTGTAACAATTAAAACTTTGAGGACCAAATTGTTACGAGCTGAATAATTTAGGAACCATCTGTGCCATATATCCACAAAGCTGGATAGTAGATATTCCATATATGTGTACGTAGGCAATTACCATACGTGAAAGTTGTAATCTAATTAAATATTTCTGTGTTAGTAATGTGAGAAAACTTTGGTCTGATCCATGCCCCTTTATTGACCACGTATCATCGATGAGGGATTCTTGGAATGTGGTTATAATGGGTAGTCAGAATGATGTCTGACAAATTCACCACTACCGTCTCTAGAGGCGGAATTTTTTTTTTTTTTTTTTATAATGAAAAGGGGAGGAGGGGACGACTAGCGTGGCAACCCTCCTTGGGCGTGACCATAGGAGCTCCAACCCCACTCAGGAATGTTCCCCAAGACCCTATCGGCCGGGTCGCCACCACCGGACGGTAGAGTGAGTCACCTGAACCCCAACCGAGCAACTAGTGGTAACGGCACCCGGGGGTAGAGGACCAGACATGGGCTGGCAGGTAGGTACCCTCACATTTAAGACCCCCCGGAGGGGGTCACCCAGTTCGAACCCGGGACCTCATGCCCCCGGGAAACAACGACCACCACTAGGCCACTCGCTCGGTGGTCTCTAGAGGCGGAATTTAAAGGATATAAGGTTCAAAGTATTTGTAAGTAGTCTGGATACCTGTTCCTGGTCACTTTCGAAAGACCCTCATTAATTGAGATATAGTTGATGAAGAAGTATGGCGTCTCGGACGAAAATTTTCAATTATTGGAGTTAGGTGAACTGACAGTTTGTTTACTTCTTTTTTCCTAGCATCATAATCAATTTATTTATTTGTGGACTGGTTAGGATAACTTTAGGAACGGAGAATTAGCTTATTTATTGAAAGATTTTCTTTTCCAATTCAATCTGTTATTGTAAAGATATTTTACATTGTAATAACAGATTTATCTTCAAAAAAAAAAAAAAAGTTATGGTGTCTCCGATTCTTGTGTGAAACATTTGTCAATTGACTTTTCTAAGCGCCTTGTGCCACATTTAATTCAAAGTGATCGTTACATCTGCCCAGTAGTTCTTTTACGTAGCATGACACACTTTTTTATGAAATAAAGAAAATTTGAGATTCATTGCCTCTTCCCGTGTCGGAGACACTGTATATGGCGGACAACGTACTTCTCCATTTTCTATCCATGCTTATGTTATGATAGCAATCTGCTCCAGTGATAAAGGTATTTTAGGGGAAATTGGCCGATTCCATTTGTTTTGTTGATGTCGTCCAACTAAGGTAACCTCTCTTTTCCGTTTAGAAAAAAGTGGTCTATCCCAATTGCCACAAGCAGATTTTCCGAAAGGTATATATTTGTATAATTCCATAACTGTTTCTTCTATGTGGCTTACTCTAAGCATCAATTCGGCAAAATTCGATCGAGAGGATGTGGTTCTAAATATAAATTTTATATTTAGCTCGCATGCTCTTGATGCATATCCGAATGAGTTCATCTTCTAAGATGATTTCCTTGCAATCCAGAGCTCTGTCTTTGAATCTATTCATATAGATTATGAGCGATTCATTTTCCATTTGTGTTATGCTGGATAGGTTGGACAAGTCTAGCTTATGCTCTTCTACGAATTTGGTGCAAAACATCGCTATCGGCCAATTCTTCTCACGTGCAAATATTGTCTGCTGGTAGATTGACAAACCATGAATATGCTCGATCAATAAGGGATTTTGAAAATTCCCTCAATCATAATTCATAGTCGTTGGTGTAGATTCCAAGATCATCCAAGAAACCAATGACGTTCTCCCTAGTATTTTCTTTTTTTTCGTAAAATTTCTTGAATTGAGGATTGGTATAGTCCTCTGGATATGGATTAAAAGGATATACACAGGGCAGGAAGGTTGGAAATTTATTGTTGCTACAATTTTATTGCCTCTTTCTGCCTTTGTTTTGAGCATTTCTTGGAGTTCTTCTTTAGTAATGAAACTGTGTGAGGTTTCATTACCCTTGCTAACTGAAAATATGACAGAAGGATTGGTGGGACTTTCTTGTATTCTTAGTATGGCGGGATTTTGATTATTGATGCAGGTGAATTATTGTTTTGACTTGAAGGGACGAGAGTAGAAGTTCCCTATCCATTTCTTTTTTCTAAATCAACTAGTGTTCGCATCATTAGTTCTTGAGATTATATTAGGCTTTGTAGTGTACTTTTTATCTAAGCAAGAGTCTCTTCTTGTTGAGTTGATATTTTGATACTCAATAGATTTTGTTCGTCAGCTATTTGAGAGAATGAAATGAAAAAGTCGGATAAAAGGCAAAAATACGATATAAGAAAAGAAGAAGATAAAATTTTAATAATGAAATTTAAGAAAGAGAATGGGTGAAAAGTTTAGGAATGATTTTGGGAGAGTATAAATGGGCAATTATTTTTTCTTTTTCTTTTTTTTTTTTTTTTGAGCAAGGAAGAAAGAATGGACAAAAGTCTAATTATCTTTAGACAAAAGCAAAACAAAAGTCCAGGATGAGAAAGAAAATCAGACAGAGGTTTAAGATGAACTTTGTGGATCTTGGGAATACCAAAGAAATTAACCTAATTTCCCTTTGGCTACTCTCTAGTTTAGTCCCCATTTAATATTCGGGGTAGAAACTCGTGCTCTTAATTAATTAATGAGACCTTTACTTAATTAGAATAAAGTAAACAACAATTAGATTAGACCGTTAGAATGCACAACACAAAGGGCCATCACAACATTTCCTACGTGTCGAAATAGGATAGGCAGTCACAATGAAAATAACTCTTCTTACGTGTCTTGACAAGATAGGTGGCTGCACGGATGACACACTTAGTATGCATAGAAATAAAAGGGAAACTAGTTGATGTAGGCAATTAAACCGACCATAATATCAACTAAAAATTAGTAGCAGCATCTGAAGTGCGAAAATAAAATAGTTAGTAATTGATATAGGCAATTCGGTAGACCATAGTGCCAGTTGGAGATTGATTAGAGACTTAAGATTCTAAGGTAATAAGACCAGTCATATCATTGGAAAGAAATAATAATAATAAATTACTGAATTTAAAGTACTAGAATTTAGAAAAAGCGATGTGACCGATTGCGTGAGAAAATAATACAAATTACTAAATAAATGCAGACAGTATATAAGGAAAGCGGTATGACCAGCTGCGAGGAAAAATAGCTCGAATCACTAAATAAATACGCATAGTAATTAAAAAGGGAAGCAAAATAACAGATCACACTTAGAGTAGCGATTCGAATTACCTGCTGAGTTAAAAAATATATAGAGGTATATAAATATATATGGTTCCCAGTCTGGTAGGTATTTTTTTTTTTTTTTATATATTGATTGATATTTTTTTTTTAGCTGTTGGATCATGATCTAATGCCTATTATAATTTGAGTAATTGGAAAAAAATAATAAAAATAAATACCTATTATTTAATATTTTCTCTCTCTACCTTTTACCATGAAAAAGCGTTCGTGACCGATTTTTATTGGGCAAAACAATACCTATAGATAGATAAAAAAAAAATATCTACCGGATTAGTATCCAATATATATGTATCATTATATATGGGCATTAATCCAGTATGTATTTTTTTTTTACTTATCCATAGGTATTATTTTGCCCAATTAAAATTGATCATGTACATCTTTTCATGTAAAAGTTAGAGAGAGAAAAATATTAAATAATGGATTTTTTTTCTACTTATCCAAATTATGATAGCCGTTAGATTATGATCTAACAGTTAAAAAACATATCTATAGATAAGTGAAAAAAAAAATACCTATTGGATTAGAAACTATTATATATATAAATAGGTTACCAATCTAGTAGGTATTTTTTTTTTACCTATGTATAGATATTTTTCTTTTAACTGTTAGATCATCATCTAATAGTGATTTAACGGCTATAATGATGTACATGAAAAGACGTGCATCATTAATGTTATTTCTCTCTTATTTTTTAATATAAAAAAATGTGCATAATAAATTTTAATTAGCCAAAACGATTAAAAAAATATATATCTACTGGATTGGTGCCCATATATATATAATATATAATAATATAGAGAGCATAATACCTCAAACCTGTGCTACATGTCAAGTATGAAGTCATGAAGAATAGCTCGGTGTTCAGAGATCACTGTGATATGCAATATGTGATAATAATAATAATAATGATACAACTACGCATATAGATGTATGTATATGCATGTAAATGTATATGTGCACGTATGAATTAGAGAAATGAAACTTAGAGACCAAGTTTATGAATATGATGTAGATGAGAGAATGGTAAAACTAATCTATACTAATACATAAAAAGGGAAATTGTCTTAGGTATCGAGCTTTGATCCAACAGCTTGCTTTCTTTTTTAATATGTACTTTTTGTGTTGTTAGATTTTGAGTCTGCCTATTTCGTTTTCCTGGGTTATTTTATTTGTTGTTGTGTGCTTTATTATTTTGTCTTTTTCTTTTAGGATAATATCAATTTTATACTTAGTATTTGACTTTTTGTAGAATTTAATCTTTTATTTTGCATAAGTATTTGACTTTTTGTAGAATTTAATCTTTTATTTTGCATATTATCAACATTCACTTTCTAATTTAAAAATTTTAACTAAATCACGCCATTTTCAAATTAAATGCCTATTTTGACTAGTGAGATTTCTAAAATACCCATTGAATCAAAATTAAAAATTAATAACAAAGAATACGAATAAAAGAAAAGAAAAGAAAAGAAAAGAAAACACTCTATTCCTCTCTTTTCGCCTTCCCCATCGTCCCTCCCATCCTCATCTACCATTTCCCTCACTGGCCTCCCTCCCTAGACCTGTGATAGTAGATCTAGCATGCTAAATCAAGTGATTCAGCTACACCAGGAAAGGCTTAGAGAATCGAAAATGGGTCCTTGTCATCGCCACGTTGGGAGATTAGAGAAACATCTCCAACTTTTTTATTTTTTTCTTAAATCTGATTGAGTTTTGGGTTCAAAATGTTGTGTGTGTTGATATGATCTTGAGATTTCCTTTTGATTGTTGATTTGAATCTCGATTTGGACAGGGAAAAATGCAGTAGCTTTCCATATAGACTCCGTTCAAACATTAGGAAGGGCTTCGGCGTGTCTAACAAAATCTCAAACCTAAATTTATAGCTATTGATTGCATTTTTTCTTTTGAATGTTAAATTTGGTTCTTCCTTTTTTTTTTTTTTTTTAACGTCTCTTGATGTCGAGTTTTTCAAATACTATTACGGTAAAGTCTTCTCTCTATATTTATCAATTAGATTTTTATTGGCAAATGAGAATATCCATTTTAATTCTATTCCTTCTTTAAAACTCTATTGTACTTAAACTTGGAATTGGACAAATTCGAAGCCAAAAAATCACATGATCCTTTTTGTGTAATTACTTTGAGTTGCAGGTAGAATGAAATGGTTCGAATTGATGAGTAGCATGATTTGTGTTTTGTGCATATATTTTTCCTATCAAATTTTTTTTTTTATTTGATTTTTATAATTCCTGTATTTTTCATTTTTTGGATGAAAATTTTATTTTCTATTTTTTATTTTTTGAAAGATGATGAAATTTTTATTTTATTTTTCAGTTGGTCAAGATTTTTAATTCTTACATCTAAACTTTTCAAAGGGTATTTACGAAATTATAAAGTTTTGTGCAGTTAAAATCAGGATTTGACTGAAGGGAGGTATGAATTTGTTAATGATTATATCCAAAATGAAGGATTAAATTCTACAAAATAAATTCAAAATAGTACAAGGTATTAAAATGATATTATTTCTTTTTCTTTATAGTTAAAAATAATTACAGCCCACAACTGCAAGAGCTTGCTCAGACGATAATCCAATTCCGGTAACTAATGACCGAATTTTTACTGAGAATAACGAATTGCTATTAAAATGAAAAATAAAAAAAGTAATGCCCTTTGTATATAAAGATAAAAAATATTGTGTATTAATTTAAAAGAGTACCTTGTAACTTTATACTATTTGTGATATTAATTATTTGTGCTTTTTAAATGTAATAGAACAATAAAGGCCAACCTTGGTATTTATAGACCAAGGGGAAGGTCCTAGAATACGGTTACAAAAGGTTTAATGTAACCCTTGTTAGTTCAAAGTTAAACTAATCCAAGTGAGCGAGGTGTCAAACACTTAGTAGTGTTACTTGCTCTCCAAGTTGATGAAGTGGCACCCTCGGATTGGATGGAGTTCCTACTTGCTCTCCAAGGTGATGAGGTGTCGGCTAATAATTAGAGAAGCCATTTATTTCCAAGCTAAGTTCTTAGAATATGTAGAATTGTCAAGCTTTGATTAGAAACCTATACTTGCTTGCCAAGAATTGGAGGTATTGAGTTGTAATTGGAGGACTCCACTTTATAGGCTAAGGAAGAGTAATGTGTTAATGTTTGATCAAGTAGATAAGAGCTTACCAAGTCATTGTGTCTACAAATTTGGTCTTGGGCTCTATTAAATTTATGTTAAAAACATAAATTATTAGAGCTAATATGTGTCTTAGCTGAGTATTAATCACAAAAATTAGATTAAGCCCAAAACATATAATAACTCAGAAACTCTAAAATACTAACACCTAAATTCCAACTTCTTTCACAAGAAGGGAAAGGAATATTTGACGATCAATTGATACTTCAAATCACCGTAATTGGTTGACCTATTATTTTTAAAACAAACAATTGTAAAGTAACATTACACATGGCAAGTTTTTGTTCTTTATCAAGAAGACATACGTTCCAAAGAGAAAATAAATGGATGAGATTTTTTCAAAACCAACAATGGAAAAGTATAATGGATGGATGAGAAAAACTTTTCATTGGTTTCCTGTTAATAAACAATTTTGAAATTATAAAATATTGAAAATGTATGAGGAAAAACAAGGATTTGGGAAAAATGACAACATGAGAATATGAATTTAGCACAATAACTTTTTTCCTTTTTTACATTGAACGGCCATCAGTATAAAAGATGGTGCTAAGTGTAATTTTGGTCGCTCAAGAAGTTTTTTTTTGCAAATAAAAATGTCAGGAAAAACAGTAAAAAATTTAAAGAATTTACGAGGGGTCACAACTCTTTAACATTTAAACAATGGAAGGAGAAAGAGAGGGGGGGAGGGGGGTTGGTGTGAAAGTGACAATAGACAAACTATGAAGAATTAGTGTAAAGTCTGGGAGCCGTAAATGTTGCCTATTATATTTCCTACCTGTATTTGTCTTTGTCCCTGATATTAAAATGATGTTTGAATTTTCAACCAAAAAAAATCAAAATAAAAAAACAGAAAAATGTTCTAAATACCTAACTATATCCTCCAGCTCCGAGCTTACCCCTCCTGAGTATTATATATATATACATGGTTGGCCAAAAAAATTTAATGTTATTCACCACCATCAAAAAAATTTAATGCTATCATTATTTTTTTATCCATACATGGTTACAAAAAAAATTGTAATCATTGAGAAGTCCTATATATATATGTATATGTATTATAAACCTCTAAAGTGCTCGTATCTGATTATTATGATTTTTGGTCTCCCTGTTAGAATTTCTATATGGGATTGCAAAACCAAACACAAACCCTAGAACATTCATGCTAAAACTGATGGGTAGGGATTCATTGAGTATACCTGAGTCCATGATTCAATACCGTAGTCTGGACGATGAACAGAAGGCGGAAGCGATAGTGATTGACTGTATATGCTAGAGGGTTTGATCTTCTGTAGCCTTAAAGCCTAATGACACTCAGATGGAATTCTCTGTAATTGATGGTGGGTTACAGAGAATTGAGCATACGTGTTCTTTTGGCTACAGGGACCATAACCCTAATATGTTCTTTATATATTCCCCTGTTGGGTATCCATCAAACCCTAACTGGGTGACTAACAGGGTATCCACATTGGTATCCATACCCAGTTGGATATCCTGACCCAGCCTAAT